>CM038673.1:1766049-1901008 GCA_021605145.1 Aegilops bicornis | reverse complement strand
ATGCATTATGGAAGCGATTAAAAGTGACTTGCCGGATAATCTATATTGGAGCGAACGGTATTGGGATGTAACCGACGATCAGTAATCTCGGGCAAATAACGCATCTGGAATTGACAAAGGGAATTGTACTACGGGATTGATTGAATCCTCGACATCGTGGTTCATCCGAGTAGAGATCATCGAGAGCATGTACGGAGCCAACATGGGTATCCAGAACCAGTATTGTTGGGTTATTGAACGGAGAGTCGTCTCGGTCATGTCTGCTATGTCTTCCAGGAATCAGAGGTCTACACACCAAGGTCTGGGTGGCGCTTTAAGGGTTGTAGAGATATTAGTATCACGGTAAATCCCTAAAGTTGTTCGGGGTCCGGATGAGATCCCGAACGTCACGAGGAGTTAAAGGTTAATGGTCGGAGGGTAAAGATTTATGCTCTATAGGGAAGTCCAGTTTGACCATCGATCGGGAAAGTTTGGGGGTCACCGGTATGCACCGGGACCACAAAGGAAGGTCCCGAGGTCCACCAGGTGGGGCCACCTATCCTGGAAGGAGAACCCCATGGGCTGAAGTGGGAAGGGAACCAGCCTTTGGTGAGCTGGTGTGCGCCCCATGGCCTCCCGTGCCTAGGGTTTGGAAACTACAGGGGTGGGGCGCCCACGACTTGAGGTGTGATTCCCCCTTGGCCGCCGCCCACGCTTGAGATGTGGGATCTCTGCGGGGCCGCGCCCCGAGGCCTTTATAGAGGGAAGGAGGGCTAGCACCTAGCCCCCTGGCGCCTCCTCCTCGTAATACCCTCCTCTTCCTCTCGGCAGTAGCTTGGCGAAGCCCTCGCCGGAATCGTCATGCTTCCCACCACCATCAGCTGCCGCGTCAGCTGGATTCTCCATCAAAACTCTCCTCCCTTGCTGGATCAAGAAGGAGGAGCGTCTTCCCAACCGTCACGTGTGTTGAACACGGAGGGGTGCCGGCCCTGCTTGGCGCTTAGGATCACCTGGTGATTTGGATCACGATTTAGCAATGACTCCATCAACCCTCGTTTTGAACGCTTCCGCTGATCTACAGGCGAGACGCACTCTCTCGCTGTTGAGATGACTCCATAGATTGATTCTTGGTGATGCGTGAAGAAATGTTTTATTTTCCTTTCGTTCTCAACAATGGCATCATGAGCTAGGTCTATGCGTGGTTTCTATGCACGGTGGAACACAAGATTGTTGTGGGTGTTGGTTTTGTCAATTTTCTTGCCACTACTAGTCTTATTCTTGTTTGGTGACATCGTGGGATGAAAGGCGGCCCGGACCCGACCTTACCGTACATTTCGTGAGCACGTGTTCACCGACCGACATGCACTAGGTTGCATAAGGTGGCTAGGTGTCTGTCTCTCCCACTTTAGGCGGATCAGATTAGGTGAAAAGGGTCCTTATGAAGGTGGCGCAAATTGGCATATCGATTGGTTTTTTTTTTTAGCGTAGGTAAAGCTTGTTCTTGCTAGAAACCTATAGCAGCCGCGTAAAACATGCAACAACAATTAGGGGGCGTCTAACTTGTGTTTGCGACGCCATATGCCTTGTGATGTGATATGGCCAAAAGGGACTGATGAATGAAATATATGTGATGCATAATTAGAGATTGATCATGTTCTTGTAATAGGAATCACGACTTGCATAAATCGATGAAAGTATGACAACCGCAGGAGCCATAGGAGTTAGTTCTTTATTTTTTGTATGACTGCGTGTCATTATGAATAAACGCCATGTAATTGCTTTACTTTATTGCTAAACCGCATTAGCCATAGAAGTAGAAGTAATCGATTGGCATGGATAACTTCATGAAGACACGATGATGGAGGATCATGGTGTCATGCTGCCTATGACGATGATGACTGCATGGCGCTCAAGATGAAGATCAAAAGGAGCAAAATGATATTGGCTATATCATGGCACCATTTGATCAAGCAATGTGATGTTTATTTCATGTTTTTTGCATCTTATTTGCTTTAGAAATGACTAGAGTAAATAATAAGATGATCCCTTCATAATAATTTCAAGAAAGTGTTCCCCCTAACCTGCATGCGCCCGCTGCCATAAAAGTTCGTCACCCTGTCTCAAAAGCACCACGTGATGATCGGGTGTGATAGATTCTAACGTTTCACATACAACCAAGCTGTAAGCCAGATTATACATGCCAAAACACTTTAGGGTTGATTCTTGATTTGTTTCCTAGCATGTACGTGAGACATGGCCTCGGAACACAAGAGAACCCCAGAAAAGGTCGTAAAACAGATGAGTCGGTAAAGCAGAGCATACAATCAACAATAGAAGATGTTCACCGATGAGACTGACCTCTTTCAGGTCTCACGTGATGATCGGACACGGCCTAGTTTGACTCGGATCATGGATCACTTTAGGATGAACTTAATTTATCATGAACTTTCTAGCTCTAAAATCTTTGCAATATGTCTTGTAGATCAAAAATGGCCCACGGGCTAATGTTGCCCTCAACTTCAGCAGCGTTCCTTAGAGAAAAAACCAGTTTGAAAGATGACGGCGGAAAAGTAACTATAACAGTCGGATCGGGTCCCTAAATCTTGAGGATCATCCTCATAGCTGCCAAGAAAGCATATGTCCCAGGATGCACCGCTAGGTGAAGACGCAATCTATTTTCCAAAGAACCTTCAGAAGACGTTATGGAACGCCTTGGCGATACCACGTGGTAGTGATGATTACCGGTCCACAGTTCGATGCGGCATGCTTTACAACTTTTGTAGAACCGGGGCTCCAAAAAGCGCTTTTGAGACAGCGGAGCATATAGGCAGATGTTCCAAGAGCTGAAAATGATTTTCCTAGCTCATGCCCGGTCCGAGAGAGACTCATGAAGTCTCCAGGCAAGTTCTACAGTTCTAAGATGAGGAGAATAGATTGCAATCAAGCTACCGTGAGCATACATACTCAAAACATGTTCAAGGTTGCATAACTGGCTTTATCCTTGGCAAGCTTAGGAGTTAATCTCCCTGACGATGCGATGGATTAGCCCGATGAATCTCTTGATCGCTTCCCTGCACCTAGCTACACAAGAGCTTTGTGATGAACTTCCTAATATGCGTGGGGATGGAAAAGACCATTCCTTTGAGGTATATTCAATCACCGTTGAAATCGGCGGAGAATTGGAGATCAAAAGGAACATCAAGTGTTGATGGTGAATAAACCACTAAGTTCAAGAAAGGCAAGGGTAAGAGGAACTTCAAGAAGAAACTATTAAAGGAAGTTGTCACAGCCCGCAAGCCAGCCATCGAAGAAGCCAAAGCATGGACCCAAGCCTGAGACCAGTGCTTTTATTGCAAGGGAAACAGTCCATCGAAGCGGAATCATCCTAAGTACTTAGTGGACAAGAAGGCCGGCAACACCAAAAGGTATATGTGATATACATGTAATTGATGTGTAACCTTATCGTGACTCGTAGTAGCTCTTTGGTATTTGATATCGGTGCGGTTGCTCATATTTGTAACTCAAAAACAGAGCTGGGAATGCGGAGGCTGGCGAAGGGCGAGGTGACGATGCACATCGGGAATGGTTCCAAGGTCGATGTGATCGCCGCCGCACGCTACCTCACATTTACCTACGGATTAGTTTTAAACCTCAATAATTGTTATTTAGTGCCAGCTTTGAGCATGAACATTGTATCTCGATCTCGCTTAATACGAGATGGCTACTCATTTAAATCTGAGAATAATGGTTGTTCTATTTATATGATAGATATATGTTTTATGGTCATGCCCTTTACCGGTCAATGGTTTATTCTTAATGAATCTCTTTAACGTGATGTTACACATATTCATAGTGTGAATACCAAAAGATTTAAGGTTGATAACGAGAGTCCCACATACTTGTGGCCATCGCCGCCATTGGTCACATTAGTGCTCCAACTCATGAAGAAGCTCCATGCAGATGGACTTTTGCGAGTCTCTTGATTATGAATCATTTGACACGTCGTAATCCATGCCTCATGGGTAAAATGACCAAGACTCCATTCTCCTAACAATGGAGCGAGCAACCAACTTATTGGAAATCATACATCTTGATGTGCGGTCCAATGAGCATTGAGGATCAAGGGAGGCTATCGTTATGTTCTCACTCACCGATGACTTAAGTAGATATGGGTATGTCTACTTGATGAAACACAAGTCCGAGACCTTTGAAAGTTCAAGGAATTTCAGAATGAGGTATAGAATCAACGTGACCGAAAGTTAAAGTTCTTACGATCGCATCGTGGTGGAGAATATTTAAGTCACGAATTTGGTACACACTTAAAGGAATGTGGAATCGTTTCACAACTCACGCCACTGGAACACCCTCAAGCGTAACGGTGTGTCCAACATCGTGAATTGCACTCTATTGGATATGGTACGATCTATGATGTCACTCACCGATTTACCGCTCTCATTTTGGGGCTATGCTTTAGAGACCGCCGCATTCACTTTAAATAGGGTCTCGTCGAAATCCGCTCAAACGACACCGTATGAATTATGGTTTGGGAAGAAACCGTTGTCGCTTTACGAAAAGTTTGGGGATGCGATGCTTATGTCAAGAAACTTCAACTCAAAAAGCTTGAACCCAAGTCGAAAAATGCATCTTCATAGGATACCCTAAGGAAACCATTGGGTATACCTTCACCTCGGAATCCAAGGCAAGATCTTTGTTGCCAAGAACGGGTCCTTATGGAGAAAGAGTTTCTCTCGAAAGAAGTAAGTGGGAGGAAAGTGGAACTTGATGAAGTACTACCTCTTGAAGCGCGTAAAGTAGCACAACTTCAGAAGATGTTCTGTGGTGCAGCTGCCGGTAGAGAGGAGGTTAATGATCATGATCAAGGTACTTCGGATCAAGTTGCTACAATCGAACTTGTAGGTACACGAGGACACGCCCACACCATAATGGTATGGCAACCCGTCCTAGAAATCATGTTGTTAGACAACGGTGAACCTTTCAACTATGAAGAAGCGATGGCGGCCCCAGATTCCAAACAAATGGCCAGCCATGCAATCCGAGATAGGATCCATGTATGAAAACAAAGTATGGACTTTGACAGACTTCGCTCATGATCGGCGATAGAAAATAAATGGATCTTTAAGAAGAAGGCGGACGCGGATGGTAATGTTACCATCTAGTAAAGCTCGACTTGTCGCTAAGGGTTATCGACAAGTTTAAGGGGTTGACTATGATGAGACCTTCTCACCTGGCGAAGCTTAAGTCCGGTCCAGAATCATGTTAGCAATTGCCGCATACTATGATTATGAGATATGGCAAATGGACGTCAAAACGTCATTCCTCAACGGCTTTCTTAAGGAAGAATTGTATATGATGCAGCCGAAGGTTTTATCGATCCTAAGAATGCTAACAAGGTATGCAAGCTCCAGCCCATCTATGGGCTGGTGCAAGCATCTCGGAGTTGGAACATTCGCTTAATGAAATGATCAAATTGTTTAGTTTATGCGCACTTATGGAGAAGCCTGCGCTTACAAGAAAGTGAGTGGGAGATCTGTAGCATTTCTCATATTATATGTGGATGACATACTTTTGATGGGAAATGATATAGAACTTTTGGACAACATTAAGGCCTACTTGAATAAGTGTTTTCCAAATGAAGGACCTTGGAGAAGCTGCTTACATATTAGGCATCAAGATCTATAGAGATAGATCGAGACGCCTCATAGGTCTTTCTGAGCACATACCTTGATAAGATATTGAAGAAGTTCAATATGGATCAGTCCAAGAAGGGTTCTTTGCCTGTGTTGCAAGGTGTGACATTGAGCTCGGCTCAATGTCCCACCACACAGAAGATAGAGAAAATATGAATGTCGCCCCTATGCCTCGGCCATAGGGTCTATCATGTATGCCATGCCGTGTACCGCACTGATGTAAACCTTGGTAAGTTTGGCAGGAAGGTACCAAAGTAATCCTGCATGGAACACTAGACAACGGTCAAGAATATCCTAAAGTGCACGAAAAGGACTAAGGATATGTTTCTCGTTTATGGGAGGTGACGAAGAGCTCGTCAGAAAGGGTTACGCCGACGCTTAGCTTCGACATAGATCCGATGACTCTAAGTCACAAACCGGATACGTGTATATTTTGAATGGTGGGGCAGTAAGCTGGTGCAGTTGCAAGCAAAGCGTCGTGGCGGGATCTACATGTGAAGCGGAGTACATGGCAGCCTCGGAGGCAGCGCATGAAGCAATTTGGATGAAGGAGTTCATTACCGACCTAGGAGTTATTCCCAATACGTCAGTCGATGACTCTCTTCTCGTGACAACACCGGAGCCATTGCCCTTGCCAAGGAGCCTGTGTTTCACAAGAAGACTGTACACATCAAGCGTCGCTTCAACTCCATTCGTGAAAAACGCTTCAAGATGGAGACATAGATATTTGCAAAGTACATACAGGATTCTGAATGTCGCAGATCCAGCTGACTAAACCTCTTCGCATAAAGCAAAACATGATCAACACCAGAACTCTATGGATGTTCGATTCATCACAATGTAACTAGATTATTGACTCTAGTGCAAGTGGGAGAGTGTTGGAAATATGCCCTAGAGGCAATAACAAAATGGTTATTATTATATTTCCATGTTCATGATAATTGTCTATTGTTCATGCTATAATTGTGTTATCCGGAAATCGTAATACATGTGTGAATACATAGACCACAACATGTCCCTAGTAAGCCTCTAGTTGACTAGCTCGTTGATCAATGGATGGTTACGGTTTCACGACCATGGACATTTGATGTCATTGATAACGGGATCACATCATTGGGAGAATGATGTGGTGGACAAGACCCAATCCTAAGCATAGCACAAGATGCGTGTGGTTAGTTGCTAGAGCTTTTCTAAATGTCAAGTATCATTTCCTTAGAGCATGAGATCGCGCAACTCCTGAATACCGTAGGGAGTGCTTTGGGTGTACCAAACGTCCTGGCGTAATCGGGTGGCTATAAAGGTACACTACGGTATCTCGAAAAGTGTCCGCTGGGTTGGCACGGATCGAGATCGATTTGTCACTCCGTATGACGGAGAGGTATATCTGGGCCCACTCGGTAATGCATCATCATAATGAGCTCAATGTGACAAAGTGGTTGGTCACGGGATCATGCATTATGGAACGAGTAAAGTGACTTGCCGGTAACGAGATTGAACGAGGTATTGGGATACCGACGATCGAATCTCGGGCAAGTAACGTATTCTGATTGACAAAGGGAATTGTATACGGATTGATTGAATCCTCGACATCGCGGTTCATCCGGATGATATCATCGAGGAGCATGTGGGAGCCAACATGGGTATCCGTGCATCCGCTGTTGGTTATTGACCGAAAGAGTCGTCTCGGTCATGTCTGCGTCTCTCCGAACCCGTAGGGCTCTACACACTTAAGGTCTCTTGACGCTTAGGGTTGTAGAGGTATTAGTATGCGGTAACCCGGAAGTTTTTCGTCCCGATGAGATCCCGGACGTCACGAGGAGTTCCGGAATGGTCCGGAGGTAAAGATTTGTATATAGGAAGTCCAGTTTGACCATCGGGAAAGTTTTGGGGTCACCGATATTGTACGGGACCACCGGGAAGGGTCCCTGGTTCACCGTGGGGCCACCTATCCCGGAGGGCCCCATGGGCTGAAGTGGGAAGGGAACCAGCCCCTGGTGTGCTGGTGCACCCCCATGGGCCTCCCCCTACGCCTAGGGTTGGAAACCCTGGGGGTGGGGGGCGCCCCACCTGACTTGGGGGGCAAGTTCCCTTAGCCGCCGCCTCTTGAGATGGGATCTCTAGGGGCCGCGCCCCAGGATCCCTATATAGAGAGGGGGAGGAGGCACGCACCCTAGCCTGGCGCCTCCTCTCTCCTCGTAACACCTCTCCCTCTCGCCGAGCTTGGTGAAGTCTGCCGAGATCACCGCTGCCCACCACCATGCCGTCGTGTTGCTGGATCTCCATTAACCTCTCCTCCCCTTGCTGGATCAAGAAGGAGGAGACGTCTTCCTAACCGTCGTGTGTTGAACGCGGAGGTGCCGTCTGCTCGGCGCTAGGATCATCGGTGATTTGGATCCACGGCAGTGCGACTCCATCAACCCCGTTCTCTTGAACGCTTCCGCTCATGATCTACAAGGGTATGTAGATGCATTCCTCCCTCTCGTTGCTAGATGACTCCATAGAATTGATTTGGTGATGCGTAGAATTTTTATTTTACGCTACGCATTACCCCAACACGATATAAACATGCCATGAGAAAACTACTCAAGCAAACATGTAAGACACTCATCATATCAAAGGTTCAAACATGCTTGCTTGGTTCAGATAATCGGAGTCTAGATCGGCCAAGTTTGCGGCTCAATCACCTCCTTCGGTTTCTATGTTAAAAAAAATCGGGTACTAACGTAAATACCGTGCGTGCATAAAAAATGTTCCAAATATTTTTCAAATAAATATGATAAAAAACTAGATAGAAAAATAAAGATGACAGAAAAAGAATTAACTTAAAATTATCTTTTGTTTAAAAGTTATTAAGGTTTTAGTCCAGGGACTAAAGCTGTGATGAAAAAGAAACTTTCGAGGGCTAGTTTAGAAAATAGAAAACCCTTGACTGAAATACGTCAACCGAAGGAACAAGTACTTTGCCCGGCAAGGCGTTTGAAAATAGTTCGAATAAGAGAGGAGAGGGTGATGAGGGGTCCCACCCATCGTTTAAAAGATTTAAAGCAGAGCACACCGCGCCTCGAGGATCGCGGCGGTCGCCGGCCTATCCACGGCGAGGTAGGGGGAACTGGAAAGTACCTCTACGGACTCATTGAGCTCTCCCACGCCCTGTGGGTGGTGGAGTTGGTCGTCGTCAGCGAGCACCACGTCGATGGCGGCCTCCTCTCTCCGTGCGACGGTGGCTCGATGGGCCGAGGATGGATCTCACCGTGGAGGCTGCGACGCAGCAAATTAGCGCTGGTTAGCGAGTGGGTGTACTAGGAGGCTCTTGGCCTTGATTTGGGAGGCGGGGTGCTCTCACCAGAAAGAATCTTGCGAGCCAAGCGGATCGGTCTTTGGAGTCGGGGAAGAAGGCTCTCCAGGCCTCCGGCGATGGCGTGGCGAGGTTCTGAGGCGAGAAGGGAGGTGCTTTGGGTCGAGAGCGAGCTCGGGGCCTCCATTTATAGCCAGTCGACCGCGATTGCCGAGAAGCAGGGGTTTCTCCGAGTGATTACGGCGAGGCGTGAGCGTTGACCGAGGTTTAGGTGGTGACCGGGCATCTTCGGATTGGTTCATTGGTTTGCTTCAACGACTAAACTTGGTACAACTTGGGTGATACTCCAAGCTCTCGGACGGAACGGCCTCCACGCACGTCGCCGGCGGTGGAGCGCCGCTCTGCGCTTTCGAACCATGACGCAGCGGCTCTGCGACGCACAGGGAAGGGATGGCCACGCAGAGGCTCCTCGTGGTGTGGGCGGTCTTTGAATGGGGCGCCCGTTCCACGCTGAGCCTCTCTGGCGGCCATGGCGAAAGCGCTACGCCGCACTTATGGGGGCGATGTACCCTGCCAACACCGCCCGGCGCTTTCGCACCCGTCCAAACGTAACCATGCGGCGCGATGGATAAGAAGCGGGAAGCGATGAGCAAAAGGCGCCAACGCGTGCTTGGCGAGATCGACGCCAAGTTCAAGAAAAACGACATCATCGACGGCTGAAACTAAACACTGAATTTCCGAATATGGGCGAGAATGGGCGATTACCGCCGACTATCTGACCAAAATGTCTTAGGCACGTGGAAGATTTTTCTTGAGCTGATCCTTGGTGAGGTGGATCTTTTGATGCACATCCGGAGACTGCCTGAATTATCTCAGATTTTAGGAAAAGAAAAAGAATGAATTTCACCAAAAATGGCAAATCTGGTCCAAACTTGCAGCAAGCACATTTTGAAAATTTGAACTGTGGGATCAGCGATCTTGATGGATCTTGGTTGAGGGTGCTAGGGACTGGCCGAGGAATTTATTTGGAGTCAAAACTCAAAGGAAATCTGGCAGTTCCTTTGTAAATCTCTAAGGTCCAAATTAAAATGACAGAAAAGATTTTGAGGTTAAAATAAATAGAAATAAAATCTAGGGGAAGTTGAAACTTGCTGGAATTTGATGCTAGGCTTGACCCAAAGTAGGGAGGTGGGTTTGGAAGGAAGTTTTCAACATAGGTCATGGCAAAAGAGAAAATCTTTGAATGGGGGAAGAATAAATCCATAATTTATAGGAGTTCTTTTTAATAAAAAGAATTGTAAAAACCTTCCAAAATTATTTGTGTTGAGCCAACACAATATGAAAAACCCTCAAGACCAAAAATCAAGGTTGGGAAGAACCCATGAAATAATTGTCATAAATTTTTTTTGAGAAGGAGAGTCTTTTAGAAAAATTAAATAACCGCCTTCCAATCAAAATCTTTGATAAAAACCAAATCAAATTTTTTGGAGTGTTACAACACCTACCCCCTTAGGAAAAATCTCGTCCCCGAGATTTCAGCTGATCCTCAAATAGGTGTGGGTACTCTGCCCGAAGAAAATCCTCTCTTTCCCATGTTGCTTCATCATCGGTGTGATTGCTCCACTGAACTTTGAAAAACTTAATTGTTTTCTGACGGGTCCTCCTTTTAGGACTCCTCAAATATTTTTTATTGGACGTTCCATGTAGGTGAGGTCTGGTTGCATGTCAATGTTCTCGTGAGATACATGCTTTTACGGGTTGCTTACACATTTCCTCAAGCTGTGAGACGTGGAACACGCCGTGACGCCCGATAGTTCCTTGGGTAGAGTCTAGCTGGTAGGCTATCGTGCCTCTTCGCGCAATCACACGTAAGGGTCCAATAAACCGTCTTTCCTTTAACTTTGAAACATTGCAGGCCCCTCATAGGAGATACTCGTAGATACACATACTCACCGGGTTCAAAGCTGACTTCGCGATGTTTTTGATCGTAATAACTCTTTTGTCTGCTCTGGGCTGTCTTGAGTCGATCCCTGATTAGTCTAACTTTCTCCTTAGCTTCTTTGAGCATGTCTGGGCCGAAGATACAAGCATCTCTGTTTCGACCAATTTAATGGGTACGACATCTTCGCCTGCATAAGGCTTCAAAAGGTGCCATTTGTAGACCGGCTTGGTAATCGTTGTTGTATGCGAACTCGGCATACGGCAAGCTTTCTTCCCAACTAGTTCCATAGGTGAGAACACATGCCCTCAGCATGTCCTCTAGAATTTGGTTCACACGTTCAGTTTGTCCTCCAGTCTGGGGGTGGTATGCTGTACTGAATACTAGTTGAGTCCACGGGGCTTGTTGTAAATGATCCCAAAATCTAGAGACGAATTGAGTGCCTCTGTCGGATATTATAGTCTTTGGAACTCCGTGCGAGACAAACTATAATGAGAGATAAAGTTTGGCAAGCTTACGAGTGGTGTAGGTTGTCTTTCTTGGGATGAAATGTGCCACCTTAGTTAATCTATCTGTGATGACCCATATGGCATCATTTCCGTGTCGTGACCGAGGTAGTCCGACAATAAAATCCATCCTAATTTCGTCCCATTTCCACTCAGGTATCCTGTTTGGCTGTAATAGTCCTGCTGGTTTTTGGTGCTCGGCTTTAATGCACCGACATGAATCACAACATGCAATGAATGTGGCTATATCCCTCTTCATACCGTGCCACCAAATTTTTTCCTGAATGTCCTTGTACATTTTAGTTCCTCCAAGGTGGATTGAATATGGAGCGGCGTGGCCTTCGGCTAGAATTTGCTGTTTGAGGTCCTCTATATTTGGTGTGCAAAGTCTGTTTCCGTACCATAATATTCCCTTATCGTCTACGACGAATTCTGAAGCCTTGCCCAAACTCACTTTTCTTTTTATGCCTTCGATGCTGGGGTGTCCATGCTGAGCCTTCTTAATCTGTTCCATTAGGGTGGGCTGTATTTCCAAATTTGACACTTTGCCTTCGGTGACCATCACCAAGTTGAGTTTGGCGAACTCCTGCTGAAATTCAGGTCTCAAGTTTTGTAGATTGTCGTTGCCCGAGCTGGGGTTTCGACTAAGAGCATCTGCCACTACATTCGCCTTTCCTGGATGGTAGTGAATGCCAACATCATAATCTTTCACTAATTCCAACCAGCGCCATTGCCGTAAATTGAGTTCTGGTTGCGTGAAAATATATTTGAGGCTTTTATGGTCCGTATATATTTCACAACGATTTCCAAGCAAAAAGTGCCTCCACTCTTTGAGTGCATGAATGACTGCTGCCAATTCCAAGTCATGAGTAGGATAATTTTCTTCATGCTTTTCAGAAGTTGTTGCAGGAAGCGTGTCGACTACTTTGCCTTCTTGCATTAGTACGCATCCGAGGCCCTTCCGAGATGCGTCACAATATACTTCAGAACTCTTGTGTATGTCTGGTATAACCAATATTGGTGCTGTCGTTAATTTCCTTTTGATTTCTTGGAAAATTTTCTCGCACGCTTCAGTCCATACAAATTTCTTATCCTTCTTGAGTAATCATGTCATTGGTTTTGCTATGGTGGAGAACCCTCAATAAACCTTCGGTAATATCCAGCCATTCATAGGAAACTTACAGACATCCGTTATGTTGGCTGGTGGTTTCCAGCCAAGTACGGCCTTGACTTTTTCTGGGTCCACGGCAACACCTTTTTGGGTCAATACGTGGCCTAGAAAACTAACCTATCTTAACCAAAATTCGCATTTGCTGAATTTGGCGTATAATTGATGTTTCCTTAATTCTCCCAGTACAATTAAGAGATGTTCAAAGCATGTTCTTACGGTGTCTTAGAGTATACAAGAATATCATCAATGAACACCACAACAAATTTGTCCATCAATTTCATAAACACTTTGTTCATGAGGTGGGCAAAATATGCTGAAGCGTTTGTCGGTCCAAGCGGCATTCTTTGTAAATTCATATAATCCGTATCTGGAGGTGAATGCTGTCTTAGGGATATCTTACATGCATTACTTTTAATTGATGATACCCGACCTTAAATCAATTTTTGAGAAAACCTTGTCTTGTGCGAGCTGGTCAAATAAATCATTTATCCGTGGCATCGGATATTTGTTTTTGATGGTGACCATGTTGAGTGCTCAATAGTCTATACATAATATCAGTGTCCCATCCTTTTTCTTGGCAAATAATACTGGTGAACCCCAAGGTGAGGAGCTGGCCCGTATAAATCCTTTGTCCAGTAATTCTTTTATTTGCTTCTTTAATTCTACCAACTCGGAGGGTGCCATTCTATAGGGTTTCTTGTAAATGGGGGTGGTTCCAGCTGCTAGTTCAATGATGAACTCTATTTCCCGGTCTCGTGGCATGCCTGGTAGTTCTTCGGGAAATACGCCAGGGAACTCACACACCACTGGAACTTTTCTTAACTCTGAAATGCCCACCTTGTTCAAACTTGGTTGCCGTGATATCGGTCTCTCTTGAGCTGCAATTTTTATCATCTTCCCGTGATGATGGGTGAGAATTACAGTCCAGTTGAAGCAGTCGATAAATCCCGTGTTGGTGGTTAACCAGTCCATTCCTAGGAAACATCCAGTCCCTTATTTTCCAATACAATGAGATTTGCCTGAAACTTTAGTCCCTCAATCTCAATAACCACACCTTGACAGTAACTCTGGGTGATTTGCTTAATCCCAGGGGACTTGATGATCATGGATTTTTCCAAGGGAAGCATCGAAAAATCATGTTGCAAGGCAAATTTCTTTGAAATGAGCAGTGAGAAGCTCGAATCAAACAAAACCGTGGCAGGTATTGTGTTGACGAGAGAAACGTCTTGAGAGTACGATATCTGGGGCATTTTGTGCTTCCTCCTTGGTCACATGGTTCAAGTGACCCTTCTTGTGATTGTTATTGGGGTTGAAGTTGTTATGCTTGGGTGTTGAATTATTTCCACTGTTGTTCGGTTTGGGGGCCGAGTTTCTCGGCTTTGGGCACTGTTTGGCATAGTGTCCTTCCTCTCCACAAGCATAGCAAGTAACACCTAGGCGATACGTAAAGTCCTTGTCCCTTAAATGAAATTTTTTGTTTGGGCGTGGAACATTGGTCGTGGATTTGTTTGCTCCATTTTTCTGAAAATCAGTCTTGTTCTGGTTGTTGCGAGCATGAGTAGTCTTGTCCCTTTTGCGCTTGCAAAAATCCTCCAAGCTGCGGCGCTCATTTTCCAATGTAATGGCTTTGTCCACAAGTGTTTTGAAATCCGGAAAGGTGTGGACGACCAGCTGGCATTTAAGTGCTGGTGCCAGGCCGTCCAGAAATCTTTCCATCCTTTTATCTTCAGTCATATGCTCTTCGTTGGCATAACGAGATAATTGAGTAAACTGACTATTGTACTCACTCACTGTCGTGCTTCTCTGCCTGAGGTCATCAAACTCCCTTTTCTTGATCTTCATAATGCTTACGAGATGTCGCCCCATGAAAACCATCTTTAAATTCTTCCCAGGTGATGTTATTTTCATTGGGGTGCATGTGTAGGAAATTTTCCCACCATGATGCAGCTGCTCTAGTGAGGTAGTGAGGTGCGTAAAGTACCTTCTCACGGTCCGAATATTGTGCAATAATTAACTTCCTTTCAATGCCTCGAAGCCAATCATCGGCCTCAAGAGGTCTATCGATGTGAGAGAGCGTTGGGGGCCGCGTCTTTTGTAGTTCGCACAATTTGGAATGCTGCTGATATGGTTCATGGTGATTTCCCATATTGATAACATGATTCATCATTTCTTGATGCTGCTGCTGGCTTTGCTCATAAAGGCGGCATACTTGAGAAAATGCTGCTTCACTGCCTTGCTGACTTGACTGCCCGTGTGTGAAATTGTTACTTGTCCGGTACCATAATTTTCTTCAGCGGACTTGGCATGGAATGAGTCCGAGGGACGAGGCATTTTTCCACTCTGGGGTATTTTGCAGAACTCATGAGAAAAAAATCTGAGTCACAAGAATAAATAATTTATAAAGGCAAAAATTTTAAGAACTCAAAAAAAATTCCAAGAAAATATTTGATTGCGCATGGAGAAGGACCGCTCAGTACATATCTTACACGCAAGCCGTAATTATAAAATACATCACTCGGGATGTGCGTACACATTCCTGACATGTTATTTAGGCTAGTGCACTTCTCCGAAGTTCCTACATGATGCACACAAACTACTTCTCACCAAACCTATATACATATAAACATATCATACAAGCTGGTACATCGCATTGTTGCTAGGCGCACTTAGTCGGAGATGGTAAAAACTTCCCTCGGCCTGTCGAGGTAAGACCAATGATGCTGGAGACTCAACCTCCTCCTCACTAATAGGCTCCGGCGTGAAGTATCTTGGGTTGAGGAGCTGGTGCAGGCGCGGCAGTGGTGCAGCATCGACCGGAGTAGGAGCTATGACTTGGTCAAACTCCTAAGTGGTAGGCGAGCAGCGGCGGTGGCTAAGATGGCAGGTGTATAGGATCTTTGAGGACGAGGCGAAAGTCGGTGGTGGTGCTGTATGGAGGAGCTCCCTCACATTGGCGGAACAACCACTGCACGAAGTCCATCTGAGCAACCACAAAGTCGTCCACGAGGTTATCAAAAGCTGCCTCAAGAGCTTTGAGATACTCAACCAACATTTCAATAGCCTCATCTCTCTCTCCCCTAGGGCAAGCGAACGCATTGTGACATCTGTATGGCACGTGGCAAGGGAGGTAGCGGTAGCGACGAGCCTTCATCGAAGGAAGAGCATCCGGAGATGAGCTATCGCCTCACGGGCAGCCATCTGCATGGCATGCCTCTCCATAGGCATGGCCCTTCCCACAAATCGGAGCGGCGTGACTCAGGCGTCCTCCCTTGAATTGCACCGTGGCACGGTGCATAGACACACTTGTCGCTGATCTTGTGCCGGTAGAGTGTGAACTCCGGACGAGCCGATGGCCCGATCGAGACCTTGATGATGGAGGCGAAGCTTGATAAACCCTCGGTACATTGGCGAACACACATGACTCCACGATTAAGCTGCTAGCCATCTACAAAAGGTAGACAAAAATTCCGAATAGTCAAATCATAAATTTATGATGACCAATGTAAAATTGCTACATTTGCAAAATGTTAAATAACAACACTAAATACGCTAATAACTGATTAGTGATCGCACCTAGTGGCTTCCTATAGTCAGCCTAACTCTGATACCAAGATTGTCAGGACCGGTTTTCCAATAAAACATTTATTGGAAGACCGACCATTATATCCGACCAGTATAGAAGAATCATCCTTACTGGTAGACAAATCCTTGACACAGAAATCCAGAAGTACTAAATCTTATACAGGGTTGAGCTGAGGTTGCTCTACAATTTATTACAAGGGCCGATTTTTTTACATAAAGGAGGATATGACACAAAGGGTATGGTGGCATAACTACTGACTCGTAATAAAAGTGGTGGTGGATATGTCACGGTGAAGTGGGTGACATGACTCCAGAATCTTCTGACTCATCAAGCGCCAGAGTGAGGCTCGATGATTTATTTTGGGTAGCGGAAGCGTATATAATACAAGTGACCAACTCCAGGATTCGCACGGGGCTGACTGGGACTCCTCTAGGCATCGGACTCACTATCATACTCTTCATCCATAAGATCGCCTTCGTCAACATCTGGCCAAATCAACAAGCCAGGTGAGGACTTTGAATGTACTTGCAAGACAGTTTTGATATAAGATATAACAGATGCAAACATGATGCACACGAGCAGACTAGTAATGTACTTTCAGATAATAAGTTTTTGCACTACGTGTAACATAAAAAGGAAGTCAGGTAGTCCTCCCAAAATCCCCTAAAATAGCTGAAGACCGATCAGATTATGCGAATCGGCGCCTCGAAAGGTAAAATAAATTAACATGCATGATCGGGCGTCGACGCGACACCACACAAAGGGCTTAGATTGAAATGTAAATGATAGTACGTGCCACGATCCGGACGTCTAGCGACATCTCGAAAGGGCTTATAATGAAAGTAAATAACAAGGATGCCACAATCGAGCGTCGGCGACATCACCTAAAGGGCTTATATCAAAAGTAAATAGCGAGAATGCCACGATTGGACGTCGGCGACATCACATAAAGGGCTTATATCAAAAGTAAATGACAATAATGCCACGATCCGGACATCTGAGCGACATCACATAAAGGGCTTATATCGAAAATTAATAACAAGAATGCCACAGTCGGACGTCTGAGCGACATCACATAAAGGGCTTATATCAAAAGTAAATAACAAGGATGCCACAGTCGGACGTCTGGGCGACATCACATAAAAGGCTTATATTTCACCATTTGAATTCAAGTAGCTCATGAATTTAAATCATCCCAAGGAAATACTTAGTACATAATAATAAACTGGTTAATCCATCCATAGGAATAACATTCAGCCGGGTTTACCACTCATGTTTGTTCACCGGAGATTATCACTGAGACTGACATTGAGATCGTATTTGAGGCAGACGTTGAGACCGACACTGATACTGACATTGATATGTTGATCACAATCCTTGACCATGGACACGACTACTCGAATGGTTTTGACTCTGCAGAGTTTGTACTCTTTACCCACAGCCAACGGTTCCGTAGTCACAAAGGACTAGTTCCGTTCTACGGTATTTTAGAAGAAACACATCTAACCAAGACACACCTATTCCACATTCCGCTTCCAAGAATCACCCTAGGCAACGTTCCAGAAAAACTCTAAGACGGGGAGGCCACAACCTCGAGTAGCATGGGATCAAATTTATATCACGCACTCTAAGGGGTGACACCCTCTCGGTCCCAACCGGAAACACCCATGCCCCCTGACCGGATGACGAGCCTTAATCCAGGGCCATGGAACCCTCATCGCGGCCCCTCTATTTGGTGTGTACAAGGAAAGATGTTTGCAACTGACTAGACCGCATTCTTTGCAGAAGAGATGTGGCAGCACGAAAAAGGGGACGAACGGGAACATGACTTGATCCACGTTAATACTGGAGTTAAACGGTTGACATAAGGCGGCAAGCTTCAACTATACCAGCTTGCAACCTATCATGCCACCACATGATCAGGTTATCTCACCATCATATGAACACATCAAATTTTGAAGCTCTCTTGTAGCTTGCCTTGCATGCAATATAACATTCACTAATGCGTATATAAACATGCCATGAGAAAACTACTCAAGCAAACATGCAAGATACTCATCATGTCAAAGGTTCAAACATGCTTGCCTGGTTTGGAGTAGCCGGAGTCTAGCTCAATGAAGTTTCTTGACTCTATCACCTCCTTCGGTATCTATGTTAAAAAAATCAGGTATTAACATAAATACCGTGCGTGCATACAAATTGTTCCAAATATTTTTCAAATAACTATGATAAAAAACTAGACAGAAAAATAAAGATGACAGAAATAGAATCAACTTAAAATTATCTTTTGTTTAAAAGGTATTAAGGTTTTAGTCCAGGGACTAAACTATGATGAAAAAAAACTTTCCAGGGTCTAGTTTAGAAAAAGAGAAAGTGCTTCGGCTGGAAATCGTCAACCCAAAGGGAACACGATTGCTTTTAGAAGGCGTTTTCAAAAACGGTTGAATAAGAGGAGAGGTGACGAGGGGTCCCACCGTCGAGGTTTAAAAGTTTAAAATGAGCACACCGGCGCCCGAGGATTGTGGTGGTCGCCGGTGTCGATCCACGGCGAGGTAGGGGGAACGGAAAGTACCTACGGACTCACTGAGCTCTCCCGCGTCTGTGGGTGGTGGAGTTGGTCGTCGGCGAGCATCACGTCGACGACGGCCTCCTCTCCGGCGGACGGTGGCTCGGTCGAGGATGGATCTCACCGGGGAGGGCTGCAGACGCCAAATTGAATCGGGGGTTAGAGGAGTGGGTGCACTGGGAGGCTCTTGGCCTTGATTTGGGAGGCGGGTGCTCTCACCAGAGAATCTTGCGGAGCCAAGCGGATCGGGCGGCGGAGTCGGGGAAGAAGGCTCTCCCGAGGCCCTCTGATGGGCGTGGCGAGGTTCTGAGGCGAGGAGGCAAGGTGCTGGGTCAGGAATGAGCTCGGGGCCTCCATTTACAGCCGGCCCGAGGCGGTTGCCGAGAACGAGGGTTCTCCAGCGAGTGATTACGGCGAGGCAGAGGTTGGACTGGAGGTTTAAGTGACTGGGCATCATTGGATTGGTTCACTGGTTCCGTTCAATGGCTAAACTTGGTACAACTTGGGTGATACTCCAAGCTCTCGAGGAAACGGCCTCACGGGCACGTCAGCGGCAGGGAGCACGCTCTGCGCTTTGCAGGCCACGGCAGCGGCTCTGCAGCACGCCTGAGGAAGGGATGGCCACGCGGAGGCTCCTGGTGGTGTGGGCGGTGCTGGACAGCGCTGTTCCATGCGAAGCCTCTCTGGCGGCCGTAGCGAGCGTTGCTGCCGCCGCTCACGGTGGCGATGTACCCCTGCCAGCTCACCGCCGATGCTCGCACCCGTCCAGACGACCGTGCGACGTGATGGATAAGAAGGGGAGCGGTGAGCAAAAGGCGCCAACGTGCCTTTGGCGAGATCGACGCCAAGTTCTGAAGAAAACGATACTGACGACTAAAACTAAACACTGAATTTCTGAATATGGACAGAAAGAGTGCACACCAGCTGTTCGAAGAAATTTCATAGGCATGTGGAAGATTCTTGAGCTGATCCTTGCTGAGGTGATCTTTTGATGCATCTGGAGACTGACTGAATTAACTCAGATTTTTAGGAAAAGAAAAAGAATGGATTTCACCAAAAATGGCAAATCTGGTCCAAACTTGCAGCAAGCACATTTTGAAAAATTTGAACTGTGGACCAGCAGATCTTGATGGATCTTGGTTGAGGGTGCTAAGGACTGGCGGAGGAATTTATTTGGAGTCAAAACTCAAAGGAAATCTGGCAGTTCCTTTGTAAACCTCTAAGGTCCAAATTATATGACAAAAGATTTTGAGGTTAAAATAAATGGAAATAAAATCTAGGGAAGTTGAAACTTGCTTTGGAATTTGATGCTAGGCTTGACCCAAAGTAGGGGGGTGGGTTTGGAAGGAAGTTTTCAACATAGGTCATGGCAAAAGAGAAAATCTTTGAATGGGGAAAGAATAAATCCATAATTTATAGGAGTTCTTTTTAATAAAGAGAATTCTAAAAACCTTCCAAAATTATTTGTGTTGAGCCAACACAATATGAAAAACCCTCAAGACCAAAAATCAAGGTTGGGAAGAACCCATGAAATATTTGTCATAATTTTTTTTGAGAAGGAGAGTCTTTTAGAGAAATTAAATAACCTCCTTCCAATCAAAATCTTTGATAAAAAACCAAATCAAAATTTTTGGAGTGTTACATCATTTCCACAAAAACACAACATTCGTTTCCATTCCAACCTCTTTTTAAAAGGTTGCCCCTAGTAATAATACTATTGCATAAAGTAAGTCACAAAAACCTCAATTTTTGTGGAGTTTTAAATTTCAACCAAAAAATGAAAAGGAAATTGCATCTCATTCAAAATCTCCAGATTATAAAAAACTTGACAGAATACTTTCCATGGGTGGTTAAATACTAAGTAATCACTCTTTCCACTTAATCCGGTTTCAGAACATGCAAGTTTGATCTCATTACACTGTATCAGAGTATAGGGTTCTCACAAAGGTAAAGTGATCCCAGCCTTTCTCAAACAACTTAGCCACAGTAATATTTTTAGTAAAACATAGATCATATAATTTGGGGGGGGGGGGGGGGGGGTGGTTGATCCTGAGGTTTTTCATTAACCCACCAGTCCTCCCAAAGTCTGCTATTAGTTTCATTTCATACTTTCTTCTTCACATATTTGTAAAACATGTTTTTGATAGGAAATGCTGCCTTATTCATTATATCTAAATCTACGATCCCCAAAACTCCTTGTTTCTTGGGTTGACAGACCTCAACCAATTTGAGAAGGTGATATTTTTTTCTTATCTTTACCCCCTGCCAACTTATTCTGGCTCTAAAGAAGTCAACTTTTTTCCTTAACCCATAGGTATAGGATAGAAGGACATCATGAAAGTAGGCAAGTTGTCGAGACGGAATTGAACTAGAGCACGTCTACCGGAAGGAAATATGCCCTAGAGGCAATAATAAAGTTGTTATTTATATTTCCTTATATCATGATAAATGTTTATTATTCATGCTAGAATTGTATTAACCAGAAACTTAGTACATGCGTGAATACATAGACAAAACAGAGTGTCCATAGTATGCCTCTACTTGACTAGCTCGTTAATAATAGATGATTAAGTTTCCTGACCATGGACATGTGTTGTCATTTGATGAACGGGATCACATCATTAGAGAATGATGTGATGGACAAGACCTATCCGTTAGCTTAGCATTATGATCGTTTAGTTTTGTTGATATTGCTTTCTTCATGACTTATACATATTCCTCCGACTATGAGATTATGCAACTCCCGAATACCAGAGGAACACCTTGTGTGCTATCAAACGTCACAACGTAACTGGGTGATTATAAAGACTAGTAGAACGCCCATGCGTTGCCACGGGCTTTTGAATTTCTTTTAAGGTACTACTCACTGAGCTAAATTTACCGAGAACAATGTCACATCTTTTCTTCAACAATCAGCTAACACACATCATAGTATCAAACACAATAATCTTATAACACCTATAGCCCGTCCCTCAAATCTCTTGACACGCCTGTCATTGACCGAATCTGAGAGAGAAGGAAAAAGGTGACCCAACTAGACCCCTTATATCATCACTATAAGTCCGGGTTGTCTACAAACTATCATATTAACACCCAACATAGGAAGGATATGAAGCTCACAGACACGCCTAGTCAATCCGCCAGATATGACGCCCGTGCATTGCTACGGGTAGAAGACGAAAAAATGCCACAAGAACGTTACAACAAGCACTAAAGTTTCTCTTCCCCATCGCACCTTTTCACCAATGTGATTCCCAAACATTTGTCCAAATCAAAATGGGCATAGAACATAAGTACAAATGTTTGGAAGCTAAAAGTATACTACATAATTTTTCATTTATAACACCTTTGTCCCTATTTTTAACAATGACTCGCTACTGCAGCATAAACTAATTCATTCTTGAAATATTCAGGAGAAAACATATTGACCAAGCAAAAATCACTTCAGCACAAGAACCTTGTGACAACTATAGAAAAAAGATTGAGATGGTTACTCTCATAGAAGACACCTTCGAATATAATTTTAGGAAATAACTTTGTACAATATTGGCCTACACCGAAAGAAAAAACCTCATACACGCAGTATCATGAAGGAAACAATTCCTCGTTATCTCAGTTCCTAAAGGAAACTCATATCAATTCACTAAGATTTAAATGAATGAGAACCGTTACATCCATGTATATCTCCATTTTTAGCGAGTTCAACAACGGGCTCACGGGTATCTACACAGCAGAAATATAGAATATGAGCTTCAGTTCACTTTATGTGACAATTATAGAAAAGGACAACCAGAAGAAAAAACAAACAAACACACAAACAAACATGAGAAAGAACATGCAAGCAAATAAGCCTTTATTTTTTCTGATGAACATATGAAACATCATAGTAACTAAACACAGTAACAAACCCATTCGAAGGTAACCATATTAGTGCCTATAGTGCATAATTATTTGATCCATATTTGTTGTCACGGGCAACAAGTACATAAAATTTGATGAATGGTCAAAGGGTATTTGGTCAAAGGATAGTTAGTTCTACTTCACAAATTGCAACCATGATACATTACAAGTTTCATAGATTTTTTGTTTAAAGAATGTTCAGCTAAGAAGAAAATGAATAAAATATCAACATCTTAATCTCTACTATTAAAGCGCAGTTGGTACGTTAAATGGTACCCACGTCTCTACTATTAAAGAACCAAGTCCCCGTCCATTTTGTGAGGGCAAGCAATTAAGGAAGGTGATGTGTGGCCTATGAGGTTGCTGCCATCAGCCATCGAGGCTGCTGAAATCTAATGAAAAAGTGCCTCACGGCAGTTCATTTCCACTCTCGGTTGGTAGAAATAATCAAATTTCAAGCATACAAATTCAAAATGAAAAAGTCTATTATGAGTACCAGAAAGATAGAACTGATCCATTTATTTCAATGCATACTACTACACCTTGGTGCTTAAAGACAAAACTTGGTTGCAAACAGTGCATTACCTAGGAACACCATTTGGTGTACTGAGCATAACAATTAAAATTATTCTATGGCTATGAAGTGCCTAAATCTGAGATTTGCAACATGAAAGCAAGCACTCAGCAAGTAATGATCAAATTGATGGTTCATTCGTCCATAGTGAACACAGAATTAAAAGAGCTGCCAGAACTCACGGCGGCATTCTACAGAAGCATCATTCTTCTCAAGTATAGTATTCTCAAGAAAGCATGGTGTAGCATAGAGATCAAGGCGTTATACAAGCATTATTTCATAGCACAATCTAGGGAAAAAATCCTCCGTTCTGGAAGAACGGCAACCCAAGATGTACCGACGACAAGATCCACAGTTGCTTTGCATTACTCAAAATCAAGAGTTGCGATAGCATCCTGTTAATCTGACACACCTTTAGATAGAAGCTCAACGACAATTTCCTTCTGAACCCATATTGAGAAAAATAAGCCAGATTTGAATTTTAATATCTTTGCCAGCATTTATTTCAACTGTGCAAGCAAAATAAAACATGAATTTCACACCGCAAAAACTACTAAATATGAAATTATAGAATTTTAGCATTTGAATATGAGAGAACTGTAAAGCATTGTACATGATAGTAATCGTGTTTCAGAGAACTTCGTCAGTGGTAGTGACATGCCGCCGACACCAAATGCCGTTTATAATGCACTCTTGGCTATACCAACATCAAAACAATGCGAGTATTGCTATGTTTTAAAGTATGCTTGTCTTAGCAAGGCATGCCTCGGTTTTCGATTGCACCATGGTAAACCTCCCACTCTCTATATCTCTCTCCAAACATCTCCGCCTCCATCATCGCCCCCGCTCCCCTCACTATGTCTCTATGCACTGCCACTCCCCTGCTACTCAATGTTGGTCCCAGTTAAACGGTTTAACCATTCGTGAATTACACACTATGCCTTGAAAAAGACTTTCCCTTTATAATGAAACATGCCTACTTCTTTTCATAAATATCATTCATCAATTTAAATTTGCGAGGTTTCTCTACTACTTAAATACTGCATTGTGTCAACATAAACTTTAAGTGAGTACGATAATTACGGGAGGTAGCTTGATACGTCTCAAACGTATCTATAGTTTTTGATTGTTCAAAACTATTGTATTATCTGTTTTGGATGTTTAATGGGCTTTATTATACACTTTTATATTATTTTTGGGACTAACCTACTAACCCAAGGCCCAGTGCACATTGCTGTTTTTTTGCCTATTTCAGTGTTTCGCAGAAAAGGAATATCAAACGGAATCCAAACGGAATGAAACCTTCGGGAGAGTGATTTTTGGAACAAACGTGATCCAAGAGACTTGGAGTGGACGTCAAGAAAGAAGCGAGGAGGCCACGAGACAGGGAGGCGCGCCTACCCCCTTGGGCGCGCCCCCACTCTCGTGGGCCCCTTGCAGCTCCACCGACCTACTTCTTCCTCCTATATATCCCATATACCCCGAAAACATCCAGGAGCATCACGAAACCCTATTTCCACCGCCGCAACCTTCTGTTCCCGTGAGATCCCATCTTTGGGCCTTTTCCGGCGCTCCGCCGGAGGGGGAATCGATCACGGAGGGCTTCTACATCAACACCATAGCCTCTCCGGTGATGTGTGAGTAGCTTACCTCAGACCTTCGGGTCCATAGTTATTAGCTAGATGGCTTCTTCTCTCTCTTTGGATCTAAATACAAAGTTCTCCTCGATCTTCTTGGATATCTATTCGATGTAACACTTTTTGTGGTGTGTTTGTCGAGATCCAATGAATTGTGGGTTTATGATCAAGATTATCCATGAACAATATTTGAATCTCCTCTGAATTATTTTATGTATGATTTGTTATCTTTGCAAGTCTCTTCGAATTATCAGTTTGGTTTGGCCTACTAGATTGATCTTTCTTGCAATGGGAGAAGTGCTTAGCTTTGGGTTCAATCTTGCGGTGTCCTTTCCCGGTGGACAGGGACAGCAAGGCACGTATTGTATTGTTGCCATCGAGGATAAAAAGATGGCGTTTATATCATATTGCTTGAGTTTATCCCTCTACATCATGTCATCTTGCCTAATGCGTTACTCTGTTCTTATGAACTTAATACTCTAGATGCATGCTTTGGATAGCGGTCGATGTGTGGAGTAATAGTAGTAGATCTTGAGAATCATTTCGGTCTACTTATCGCGGACGTGATTCCTATATACATGGTCATGCCTAGATATTCTCATAACTATGCACTTTTCTATCAATTTCTCGACAATAATTTGTTCACCCACCGCAATACTTATGCTATCTTGAGAGAACCCACTAGTGAAACCTATGCCCCCCGGGTCTATTTTCCATCATATTAATCTTCCGTCTACTAGCTATTTACATCGCTATTTATTTTGCAATCTTTACTTTTAATCTTTATCATAAAAGTACCAAAAATATTATCTTATCATCTCTATCAGATCTCACTTTTGCAAGCGGTAGTGAAGGGATTGACAACCCCTTTATCGCGTTGGTTGCAAGGTTCTTATTTGTTTGTGTACGTCTGAGGGACTTGCGTGTGGCCTCCTCTTGGATTGATACCTTGGTTCTCAAAAACTGAGGGAAATACTTTCTCTACTTTGCCCTTTCCTCTTCAAGGAAAAACCAACGCATGCTCAAGAGGTAGCATAGCTACATGCTTGTATTTCACCTAAAAATGATTAAAATAAGTACTATTTTGCTCTAAGGTGGCATACAAATAGCAATAACTGAGTGGACTTTCTGTACAATTTAGAAGAAAAGCACCTAGTATATCACCCCACTCGACCTTGCTTGGCATACAAGATGGTAGACTCAAAAGATATACTATTTCTATTCCTTAGCCTGATGGGTCTGTCTCTCTCAATATTACCTCCATCCCACTAAAACGCATGTGTTATGAATCATGAACAGGGTAGCTAATGCGTTTACATTACAAATATGCTACCAGAAAAAGCTATATGAAATAAGCATGATAAACACGAACAATATATTGTCTGCAAATAACACATGAAAAAAATAAACTACAACTCATAACAGATTGTATCAAGGTAAATCATCATAATTTACAACATAAATTCAATGTGAAGCATCAATATTTACAGAAAACAAATTCCATGTCATGCTTAATGCAAAAGTCCGCACTTATACCAGCAAAAAAGAACTTAAAACAATTCTGAAGGAATAGCATCGCGATCAATTGGCAACTCTCCTGCAACAGTGGTAACAAAAGCAAATATGAAGAAGTCTTTACTAACCCCAAGTGCGATTCTGAAAATGAAAAAATGGAGATTGATGTCGAACATCCGACACTGACGAAGACGATTGTCAGGCCAATCGTATGATGTACAGTACAAAATTTATGACAATGACAGTTTATTTCGATCAGCTATCTTTCCAAAATACACTACAACTTCTTGTGAGTAAAGTTTTGCCATCTCTTCTTGTTATTTAAAGAACCAAACTGCAAGAAGCAACAAGTAGTCAAGCAAAAGTTAGAAATTGTATTGACCTACAGTTTTGCCATCTCAAATTTCTATCTTGCTATTACTAAGCTCGCGGTTGCACTTGAGAAAACGGTGGCAATAAGGACCGAGGAAACAATTACTTAAAACAAATTATACACTTATGTATAGAGAAAGAGAAACCAGACTTGTCAATATGATGTTGGACTGTCACTACTTGTAAAACTGAGTTTTCTTCTCTCTAGTAATTTCTTCCTGGAAAGATGATAAAGTAACTCATGTCTGCCAAAATACAAACATGTGGATCAATAGATAATAAAGTGACAACAAAAGTTATACCAAACTCACAAAAGAGATGGTAACCTCAAAACCTTTACTGGATGGTTGGTGCAAGGGTAGCAAAAGCAGAGCAGGGGAAGTGAAATTTGGGAGCGGACGGACAATCTGGCTCTTCATTGTGTCGTGCTATAGTCCTCTCGTCCAAATCACCCGAAAACGCTCATGTCCTCATCAGTCGTCTCGTCCAAATCATCCTACAACACTCATGTAAAATGTTTTCATAAATAAGCACATGTTCTTACAGGACAAGAGATTTAATTGATAGCTAACTAGTACCCGATGCTTGCAATTAGCCTGGTGTAGCAGGTCCAACTCCTCATTGATGGCCATCAAGATGCGCTTTGTGTTGGTATATGGTCTCCTCCCGCCTCTCCAACCTCTGTATCATGATGCACCATTGTTTGGTTCACAGTAAACGAATTTGTTTAGGTTAGCAACAGTGGAAAGCATACGTTGGTGTGTGGCCAAGCATGGATGGAGTTACCGTACCTTTCATAATGTTCTTCTGTAGCTCAACGTTCGACGTGCTTCTTATGTCCACCACCACACACCTGTCCTCGTTCGGTCCAAGCAGGTCATTTTGCTAGGTTCAGAAGGAGTGAAAACAAGATATGGCTTAATTGCTAGGTTTAGAAGGAATAACAAGATGTTGCATTGAGTTTCCAGTAAAAGGCACCTTAATTGCATGTTGTGGCACAATCTGCTTTTTAGTATTTTCCATTTTAAGAAAAGCTAATTTGAAAATAACATACATCTGGTACTTAGATGGCACTACTTCACTGCAAGTCTGCAATATGCTACAAATAGGCATACTTAACAATAAGTATACAATATGCACAATACAAAAACTCCTTCAAATGCTTTGTACACTTACTAATTATGATCAACATCAGCTATGAAGTTCATTGTAAAATGTACTTCTGTTAAATCTGGAACTAAGTTATGTGTATGTATTTAACAGCATAAACTTAAGGGCTTAAATTAAGAACACCTTGACTGGTCCATAATAACATATACATAGAAGTTGCCAGCCAACTCTTGTTGATCCTACTTACCATTGAGTAAGCGTACTGAATTTAATAATATCAAGTAATGTGGTATAGGAAAAGGGGAAGCTTAGAGCCTGAATAATGACTGACAAAAATAGAGATATCTCCAGCTCCTTCATGTTGGCGCCCACCCCACTCCAGCTCAGCCTTGACCTCCTCGTAATTGATCTGCCTGCCAAGTTATCTGCAATCACTTGCAGGAACACAGCCACGCAATGTGTACATTCACTTACAACTCAGGCTCACATGGATATTGGCGAGGCAATGAAATAGATGATGCCAATGAAATTTATCTCCCGAAAATCATCAGGGACGAACACCTGATTTTGAAATTCCTAGGACTCAAAGAATGAAACAACAACGCACTCGGACTGGCCAGTGGCGGTGGATCTTGCATCCTCATTAGCACGGCCACGCTCAGGTCCTCATCTGCCGAGGAGGCACTTTTATACCGCATCAGCACCCAATGAAACAGTGGCGCCGACACGACCACCTCCACCTAACATCAACATATGTACAAACAAATTATGTGAACTAAAGTCTCTGTATTCTGCAAAGTGTGACATAGCTCATAATTCAGATGAATTTAATCCTACAGATATGCATATCACAACAATGAATAATCTTTTCCATGCATCCATGGATAACTCAAGCTTGCCAATATCTGGTTATTGATCAAGAGAGAAGGGACAACTCCAATCTACAATAAACCTGATTGGGCTGCTGTCATGAATGGAGCAATTTGCAGTGATCTGGCCGCGTCACGGGCATGACGGTCGTCGACAAGGACTCGGCGTCGTCGGGCGCCGATGTTGAGATGGCATGGCGGGGGTGCCGATGGGGATCCGGAGAGATAGAAGACGAAGCAGCGGCGGCGACCCTCGATGGAAAAGGGGGAAAGAGGAGGTCGGGATTGACGCACATGGGCCTCGAAAATACCTG
This sequence comes from Aegilops bicornis, assembly GCA_021605145.1. NCBI lineage: Eukaryota > Viridiplantae > Streptophyta > Magnoliopsida > Poales > Poaceae > Aegilops > Aegilops bicornis. Next base: position 1,871,970 of record CM038673.1, on the reverse strand, counting down.
TGTTCGTCCTCCAAACAAGGCAAGGCCGGCACCGTCTCCTCCAATCAGGGCAACACGACCACGCCCTTGGGGATCCGCGGCGGTGGCGGCAACATCCTTGGGGATTCGCGGCGGTAGCGTGCGGCATCTCGGTGATTCGCGACAGTGGTGGCGTGCGGCGTCCACAGGGATTCGCGGCGGCGCGGCGTCTTGGCGGCATGATTTACCCACGGGGAGTGGGTAGGTTTGCTCGACTTGAAGGGGAGCCGTGCGACCGTCGCCACCGTCTTGATCCTTCTCTGGATCCCATAGGCGTCCTGGCGGCGATGGAACCCTAGAGTTGTGTTTGAGATGAGAGAGCTACAAGACCACGAGATGGAGAGGGGCAGGGGGTCGTGATTTCCTTCGGGTCAGGGGTGCGCTATCCCTGGTTAAATTTCGTAGGTTTTTTTTCGTAGATTTTTTCCCTCCGTCTTTTTGGATCGACCGGAGGTTTGGCACCTTGATTTGTGGGGGCATTGCTAACCCACACTTTTTTTTGATGGCCCTGGGGGTCGCTGGAATTGGGAGGGAGGACAAAAATAAACCAAGGGAGGTGGGACGAAAATTAACCAACTGAGACATTAGGAGTAGAGATGCTCTACAGGTGTCTCCGAAGGTGTTTGTTGAGTTGGCATAGATCAAGATTAGGATTTATCACTCCGAGTATCGGAGAGGTATCTCTGGGCCCTCTCGGTAATGCACATCACTATAAGCCTTGCAAGCAATGTGACTAATGAGTTAGTTGCGGGATGATGCATTACGAAACGAGTAAAGAGACTTGACGGTAACGAGATTGTACTAGGTATGAGGATACCGACGATCGAATCTCGGACAAGTAACATACCGATGACAAAGGGAATGACACATGTTGTTATGTGGTTTTACCGATAAAGATCTTCGTAGAATATGTAGGAACCAATATGAGCATCTAGGTTCCGCTATTGGTTATTGACCGGAGATGTGTCTCGGTCATGTCTACATAGTTCTCGAACCCGTAGGATCCGCACGCTTAATGTTCGATGACGATTTGTATTATGAGTTATGTGTTTCGGTGACCGAAGTTTGTTCGGAGTCTCGGATGAGATCACGGACATGACGGGGAGTCTCGAAATGGTCAAGAGGTAAAGATTCATATATTGGAAGGTTATATTCGGACATTAGAATGGTTCTGAGTGATTCGGGTATTTTATCGGAGTACCGAGGGGTTACAGGAACCCCTTGGGGGAAATCAAGGGCCTCATGGGCCATAGGAGAGAAGAGGGGACAACCCACAAGGGGGAGGCGCACCCTCCCCCAAGGGGAGTCCGAATAGGAAGGGGAGGGGCGCGACCCCCCATTTCCCTCTTCCTCTCCTCTCCCTCCCTCTTTCCCCCCTCCGTTGGAAGGAAAAGGTGGGGGGGGGGGCGAATCCTACTTGGACTAGGAGTCCAAGTAGGACACCCCCCATGGCGCGCCCTCTGGGGCCTTGACCTCCTCCTCCCCTCCTTTATATACGGGGGTGGGGGCACACCAAGGCACACCAAGATTTCTCTTAGCTGGGTGCGGTGCCCCCTCCACAGTTTACTCCTTCGGTCATAGCGTCGTAGTGCTTAGGCGAAGTCCTGCGCGGATCACATCACCATCACTGTCACCACATCGTGGTGCTGTCAGAACTCTCCCTCGACCCTCTTCTGGATCAAGAGCTCGAGGGACATCATCGAGCTGAACGTGTGCTGAACACAGAGGTGCCGTACGTTCGGTACTTGGATCGGTTGGATCGTGAAGACGTTCGACTACATCAACCGCGTTAACCTAACGCTTCCACTTTCGGTCTACGAGGGTACATGGACACACTCTCCCCGTATCGTTGCTATGCATCTCCTAAATAGATTCTTGCGTGATCATAGGATTTTTTGAAATTGCATGCTACGTTCCCGACGATGGCATCCGAGCCAGGTCTATGCGTAGATGATATGCACGAGTAGAACACAAAGAGTTGTGGGCGATAATAGTCATACTGATTACCGCCAACATCTTACTTTGATTCAGCGGTATTGTTGGATGAAGCGGCCCGGACCGACATTACATGACCGCGTTCATGAGACTGGTTCTACCGACGTGCTTTGCACACAGGTGGCTAGCGGGTGTCTGTTTCTCCAACTTTAGTTGAATCAAGTTTGACTACGTCCGGTCCTTGTTGAAGGTTAAAACAACACACTTGACGAAAAATTGTTGTGGTTTTTGATGCGTAGGTTGGGAATATTACTTTCTATACACCCAGGATTGAACAAGGTTAATTTGTGCTACATGACGCATTTTCGCATATCATGCACGCATGTGATCATAGAACATGCGACTAAGTATGGTGTCTTTTAACGAGCACCTATTGTTTTGCAATATTTTTTATATGCATTTTATTTGTTCATCATTTTTATGTTGATTTTCCCTGAGTCATACCTTGCCGTGATTCCATTGAGAACAAAGTCTTCACTCTACATAAGGGAATAGATACCTTGATTTGTGTCAATATGACCAAACCAGAGGCAATTTTCATGCAACTTGTATTTCTTGACATGTGTCAATATGACCATGACAAGAACAAACTATCAAATTTGTGAGAATACCTCTTGACATGTGTCAACATGACCATGGTAAGAACAAACTATCAAATTTATAGAGAATATTACTTGTGAGAGTGCTACTTGACATGTGTCAACATGACCATGCCAAGAGCAAATTATCAAAAATATGTGGAGGATGAAGGCTACTTGGGATGTGTCAATATGACCAAGCCAAGAGCAAGAATCATGTCACTTGGAGAAAAAGCCGAGATCTGTGTCAATATGACCAAATCGAGAACCATCATATGAAGGAAAAAGCAAGGATCGTGCTACTTGGAGAAAAGTTCTAGATCTGTGTCAATATGACCAAATCAAGAACCATCATATCAAGCAAAAAGTTGCTTGACTCATGTCAATATGACCAAGCCAAGAGCAAAAATCGGGTAACATGGGGATGAATTCATGAACTATGTCCATATGACCAGATCATGAACCATGATGTGAGAAAACACTACTTGGCTCATGTCAGTGCGACCAAACCAAGAGCGAAGATTGAGAAAACATGGGGTAGATCACCAACAAGAGAAGCAAAGGGATTAGGAGAGAACCATGAATCTCACCTTCTTGCTCCACTCCTCCCAGCCTCCCTCTCCTCACGTATGTCTGTGGATTTTTTTCAGCAGCAGAACAGCAGATGAAAATGAGCAGACCAACCAGCCTCTGTACGCTAGGTAGGCCTGTATTTATAGGAGCCAGGGAGCAGCGCAGGCTCTCGCGCGCCTGCCCACGTCCTCCAGAGCGTGGGAGTGCTCGTGGGATCGTGGAGCGGGCAGGCTGCTTTTTTTTAATTTGTTTATTTCTTAATCACAAGTTAACTGAGCTTTGAACTGGCCACAGGCTTAATTAGCCCATGGGCTTTGGATATTTTAATGGACGTGTAGGCCTTGGTGCCACTATTTACATGCATGCACCAACAAACTTGTCAGAATTACATGCACGTATATGCGGCCATATTTTTTAATGGGCTAAACTTGATTAGCTACTAATGACACATTAAGGCTTATGGTGAGGGTGTGCACGTTTAATTATTTCCTCGGCAATTCAAAGTCTAATGTCATATATGATATGAGATGAGCATGTTGACCGAATATTTTCTAACCGAATATATATGGGTCGATACCCCCTAGAAACACCATTTATTTATTTTTATATACCATGTGTATATTTTTTTAGCGCGATATATATTTTTACGTGTCGCATCGATATTTCTCATCGACGATGGAACAAGGACTCCATCTACATATGCTCGATATTTTGGAAATATTGTGATTTTATGTTGGTATTTGGCACCCGCCGTAGGTGGCGGCCTGCATGGATGGAAGTTATGCGTGATTTTAGTCGGGACAAATTTTTCATGGAGATCTTTATTCACTTTGCAAATTTCTCAAATATCAGCTCTTTTATTAATTTATTTTGTGCGCCTGCTATTTTATATTGAGCAGTGAAAATTAAGCAGTCATATCCTTTGCCTATTTGGAAATTCATCATTTTAAAATTTAAAGTAATTCATTTATTATACTTTTACTTTGGCCAAAATCGGTGTCAACAAAGAATGGTTCTTGCTAGAAGCCCGTAGCAGCCACGTAAAACTTACAACAACAACGTAGAGAACGTCTAACTTGTTTTTGCAGGGCATGTCGTGATGTGATATGGTCAAGACGTGATGAGATATCAATTGTTGTATGAGATGACCATGTTTGTTAATAGTTATCAGCAACTGGCAGGAGCCTTATGGTTATTGCTTTTATTGTATGAAATGCGATCGCCATGTAATTGCTTTACTTTATCACTAAGCGGTAGTGATAGTCGTAGAAGCAATAGCTGGCGAGACGACAACGACGCTACGATGAAGATCAAGGTGTCAAGCCGGTGACGTTGGAGATCATGACGGTGCTTTGGAGATGGAGATCAAAGGCACAAGATGTTGATGGCCATATCATGTCACATATTTAGATTGCATGTGATGTTTATCCTTTATGCATCTTATTTTTCTTAGTACGGAGGTAGCATTATAAGACGATCTCTCACTAAATTTCAAGGTATAAGTTTTCTCCCTGAGTATGCATCGTTGCTACATTTCGTCGTGCCGAGACACCATGTGATGATCGGGTGTGATAAGCTCTACGTTCATATACAACGGGTGCAAGCCAGTTTTGCACATGCAGAATACTCGGGTTAAACTTGACGATCCTAGCATATGCAGATATGGCCTCAGAACACTGAGACCGAAAGGTCGAACGCGAATCATATAGTAGATATGATCAACATAGTGATGTTCACATTGAAAACTACTCCATCTCACGTGATGATCGGACATGGTTTAGTTGATATGGATCACGTGATAATTTAGATGATTAGAGGGATGTCTATCTAAGTGGGAGTTCTTAAGTAATATGATTAATTGAACTTTAGTTTATCATGAACTTAGTCCTGATAGTTTTCTTACTTATCTATGTTGTTGTACATCAGTGGCCCGTGCTACCGTCCCTTGAATTTTAATGCATTCCTAGAGAAAACTAAGTTGAAAGATGATGGTAGCAACTACACGGACTGGGTCCATAACTTGAGGATTCTCCTCATTGCTACACAGGAGAATTACGTCCTGGAAGCACTGCTAGGTGCAAGACCCGCTGCAGGAGCAACTCCGAACGTTATGAACGTCTGGCAGAGCAAAGCTGATGACTACTCGATAGTTCAGTGTGCCATGCTTTACGGCTTAGAATCGGGACTTCAAATACGTTTTGAACGTTATGGAGCATATGAGATGTTCCAGGAGTTGAAGTTAATATGTCAAGCAAATGCCCGAGTTGAGAGATATGAAGTCTCCAACAAGTTCTACAACTGCAAAATGGAGGATAATAGTTCTGTCAGTGAACACATACTCAGAATGTCTGGGTACCATAACCACTTGACTGAGCTGGGAGTTAATCTTCCCGATGATATTGTCATTGACAGAGTTCTTCAATCACTACCACCAAGCTATAAAGGCTTCATGATGAACTATGATATGCAAGGGATGGAAAAACAATTCCCGAGCTCTTCGCGATGCTAAAGGCTGCAGAGGTAGAAATCAAGAAGGAGTATCAAGTGTTGATGGTTAACAAGACCACTAGTTTCAACAAAAAGGGCAAAGGGAAGAAGGGGAACTTCAAGAAGAATAGCAAGCAAGTTACTGCTCCCAGAAAGAAACCCAAGTCTGGACCTAAACCTGAAACTGAGTGCTTCTATTGCAAAGGGACTGATCACTGGAAGCGGACCTTCCCCAAGTATTTGGCGGATAAGAAGGATGGCAAAGTGAAAGGTATATTTGATATACATGTTATTGATGTGTACATTACTAATGCTTGTCGTAGCGCCTGAGTATTTGATACTGGTTCTGTTGCTCATATTTGCAACTCGAAACAGGGGCTACAGATTAAACGAAGATTGGCTAAGGACGAGGTGACGATGCGCGTGGGAAATGGTTTCAAAGTCGATGTGATCGCTGTCGACACGCTACCTCTACATCTACCGCCGGGATTAGTTTTAGACCTAAATAATTGTTATTTGGTGCCAGCGTTGAGCATGAACATTATATATGGATCTTGTTTGATGTGAGACGGTTATTCATTTAAATCATAGAATAATGGCTGTTTTATTTATATGAGTAATATATTTGATGGTCATGCACCCTTGATGAGTGGCCTATTTTTGTTGAATCTCGATTGTAGTGATACAAATATTCATAATATTGAAGTCAAAAGATGCAAAGTTAATAAAGATAGTGCAACTTATTTGTGGCACTGCCATTTAGGTCATATTGGTGTAAAGCGCATGAAGAAACTCCATACTGATGGGCTTTTGGAATCACTTGATGCTTGCGAACCATGCCTCATGGGCAAGATGACTAAGACTCCGTTCTCCGGAACAATGGAGCGAGCAACTGACTTGTTGGAAATAATACATACTGATGTATGTGGTCCGATGAGTGTTGAGGCTCGCGGTGGGTATCGTTATTTTCTAACCTTCACAGATGATTTGAGCAGATATGGGTATATCTACATAATGAAACATAAGTCTGAAACATTTGGAAATTTCAAAGAATTTCAGAGTGAAGTGGAAAATCATCATAACAAGAAAAGTAAAGTTTCTACGGTCTAACCATGGAGGTGAATATTTGAGTTATGAGTTTGGTCTTCATTTGAGACAATGTGGAATAGTTTCGCAACTCACGCCACCTAGAACACCACAGTGTAATAGTGTGTCCGAACATCGTAACCGTACTTTCTTAGATATGGTGTGATCTATGATGTCTCTTACCAATTTACCGCTATCGTTTTGGGGTTATGCTTTAGAGACGGCTGCATTCACGTTAAATAGGGCACCATATAAATCCGTTGAGATGACACCATCTGAACTGTGGTTTGGCAAGAAACCTAAACTGTCGTTTCTTAAAGTTTGGGGCTGCGATGCTTATGTGAAAAAGCTATGATACGTCTCCAACGTATCTATAATTTTTGATTGCTCCATGCTATATTATCTACTGTTTTGGGAAATATTGGGCTTTATTTTCCACTTTTATATTACTTTTGGGACTAACCTATTAACCGGAGGCCCAGCCTAGATTTGCTGTTTTTTTTGCCTATTTCAGTGTTTTGAAGAAAAGTAATATCAGACGTAGTCGAAACAGAACGAAATCAACTAGAGAAGTTATTTTTGGAACGAAAGCTACCCGATGGACTTGGACCCCACGTCAAGGAAGGAACGAGGAAGCCACGAGGGTGGGGGGCGCGCCCCCTGCCTCGTGGGGCCCTCGTGGCTCCCCTGACGTGCTTCTTCCTCCTATATAACTCCACGTACCCTAAAACTTCCAGAACGGAGAATAGATCGGGAGTTCCGCCGCCGCAAGCCTCTGTAGCCACCAAAAGTCAATCGTGACCCTGTTCCGGCACCCTGCCGGAGGGGGGAACCCTCACCGGTGGCCATCTTCATCATCCCGGCGCTCTCCATGACGAGGAGGAGTAATTCACCCTCGGGGCTGAGGGTATGTACCAGTAGCTATGTGTTTGATCTCTCTCTCTCTCGTGTTCTTGATTTGGCACGATCTTGATGTATCGCGAGCTTTGCTATTATAGTTGGATCTTATGTTTCTTCCCCCCCTCTACTCTCTTGTAATGGATTGAGTTTTCCCCTTGAAGTAATCTTATCGGATTGAGTCTTTAAAGATTTGAGAACACTTGATGTATGTCTTGCCGTGCGTATCTAAGGTGACAATGGGATATCACGTGATCCACTTGATGTATGTTTTGGTGATCAACTTGCGGGTTCCGCCCATGAACCTATGCATAGGGGTTGGCACACGTTTTCGTCTTGATTCTCCGGTAGAAACTTTGGGGCACTCTTTGAGGTTCTATGTGGTGGTTGAATAGATGAATCTGAGATTGTGTGATGCATATCGTATAATCATACCCACGGATACTTGAGGTGACATTGGAGTATCTAGGTGACATTAGGGTTTTGGTTGATTTGTGTCTTAAGGTGTTATTCTAGTACGAACTCTAGGGCTGTTTGTGGCACTTATAGGAATAGCCCAACGGATTGATTGGAAAGAATAACTTTGAGGTGGTTTCGTACCCTACCATAATCTCTTCGCTTGTTCTCCGCTATTAGTGACTTTGGAGTGACTCTTTGTTGCATGTTGAGGGATAGTTATATGATCTAATTATGTTATTATTGTTGAGAGAACTTGCACTAGTGAAAGTATGAACCCTAGGCCTTGTTTTCTAGCATTGCAATACCGTTTACGCTCACTTTTACCATTTGTTACCTTGCTGTTTTTATATTTTCAGATTACAAATACCCATATCTACCATCCATATTGCACTTGTATCACCATTTCTTTGCCGAACTAGTGCACCTATACAATTTACCATTGTATTGGGTGTGTTGGGGACACAAGAGAATCTTTGTTATTTGGTTGCAGGGTTGCTTGAGAGAGACCATCTTCATCCTACGCCTCCCATGGATTGATAAACCTTAGGTCATCCACTTGAGGGAAATTTGCTACTGTCCTACAAACCTCTGCACTTGGAGGCCCAACAACGTCTACAAGAAGAAGGTTGCGTAGTAGACATCAAGCTTCAACCTGATAAGTTCGAACCCAAATCGGAGAAATGTATCTTCATATGATACCCAAAGGAGACTGTTGGGTACACCTTATATCACGGATCCGAAGGCAAGATATTCGTTGCTAAGAATGAATCCTTTCTAGAGAAGGAGTTTCTCTCGAAAGAAGTGAGTGGGAGGAAAGTAGAACTTGATGAGGTAATTTTACCTTCTCCGGAATTGTAAAGTAGTTCATCACAGAAATCAGTTCTAGTGATTCCTACACCAATTAGTGAGGAAGCTAATGATGAAGATCATGAAACTTCAGATCAAGTTACTACCGAACATCGTAGGTCAACTAGAGTACGATCCGCACCAGAGTGGTACGGTAATCCTGTTCTGGAGGTCATGTTACTTGACTATGACGAACCTACGAACTATGAGGAAGCGATGATGAGCCCAGATTCTGCAAAATGGCTTGAGGCCACGAAATCTGAGATGAGATCCATGTATGAGAACAAAGTACGGACTTTGGTTGACTTGCCCGATGATCAGCAAGCCATAGAGAATAAATGGATCTTCAAGAAGAAGACTGACGCTGACGGTAATGTTACTGTTTACAAAGCTCAACTTGTTGCGAAAGGTTTTCGACAAGTTCAAGGAGTTGACTATGATGAGACCTTCTCACCCGTAGAGATGCTTAAGTCTGTCCGAATCATGTTAGCAATTGCCGCATTTTATGATTATGAAATTTGGCAAATGGATGTCAAAACTGCATTCCTTAATGGATATCTTAAAGAAGAGTTGTATATGATGCAACCAGAAGGTTTTGTCGATCCTAAAGGTGCTAAAAAAGTGTGCAAGCTCCAGTGATCCATTTATGGACTGGTGCAAGCCTCTCGGAGTTGGAATATACGCTTTGGTAGTGTGATCAAAGCATATGGTTTTATACAGACTTTGGGAGAAGCATGTATTTAAAAGAAAGTGAGTGGGAGCTCTGTGGCATTTCTAATATTATATGTGGATGACATATTGTTGATTGGAAATAATACATAATTTCTGGATAGCATAAAAGGATACTTGAATAAGAATTTTTCAATGAAATACCTTGGTGAAGCTGCTTATATATTGGGCATCAAGATCTCTAGAGATAGATCAAGACGCTTAATTGGACTTTCACAAAGCACATACCTTGATAAAGTTTTGAAGAAGTTCAAAATGGATCAGTCAAAGAAAGGGTTCTTGCCTGTATTACAAGGTGTGAAGTTGAGTCAGACTCAATGCCCGACCACTACAGAGGATAGAGGAAAAATGAAAGTCATTCCCTATGCCTCAGCCATAGGTTCTATCATGTATGCAATGCTGTGTACCAGACCTGATGTGTGCCTTGCTATAAGTTTAGCAGGGAGGTACCAAAGTAATCCAAGAGTGGATCACTAGACAACGGTCAAGAATATCCTGAAATACCTGAAAAGGACTAAGGATATGTTTCTCGTTTATGGAGGTGACAAAGAGCATGTCGTAAATGGTTACGTCGATGCAAGCTTTGACACTGATCCGGATGACTCTAAGTCACAAATTGGATACGTATTTATATTGAATGGTGGAGCTGTCAGTTGGTGCAATTCCAAGCAGAGCGTCGTGGCGAGATCTACATGTGAAGCGGAGTACATAGCTGCTTCGGAAGCAGCAAGTGAAGGAGTCCGGATGAAGGAGTTCATATTCGATCTAGGTGTAATACCTAGTGCATCGGGTCCAATAAAAATCTTTTGTGACAATACTGGAACAATTACCCTAGCGAAGGAATCTAAATTTCACAAGAGAACCAAACACATCAAGATATGCTTCAATTCCATCCGCGATCAAGTCAAGGAGGAAGACATAGAGATTTGCAAGATACATACGGATCTGAATGTTGCAGACCCGTTGACTAAGCCTCTCTCACGAGCAAAACAATATCAGCACCAAGACTCCATGGGTGTTAGAATCATTACTATGTAATCTAGATTATTGACTCTAGTGCAAGTGGGAGATCAAGGAAATATGCCCTAGAGGCAATAATAAAGTTGTTATTTATATTTCCTTATATCATGATAAATGTTTATTATTCATACTAGAATAGTATTAACCGGAAACTTAGTACATGTGTGAATACATAGACAAAACAGAGTGTCCCTAGTATGCCTCTACTTGACTAGCTCGTTAATCAAAGATGGTTAAGTTTCCTGACCGTGGACATGTGTTGTCATTTGATGAACGGGATCACATCATTAGAGAATGATGTGATGGACAAGACCCATCCGTTAGCTTAGCATTATGATCGTTTAGTTTTATTGCTATTGCTTTCTTCATGACTTATACATATTCCTCGACTATGATATTATGCAACTCCCGAATACCGGAGGAACACCTTGTGTGCTATCAAACATCACAACGTAACTGGGTGATTATAAAGATGCTCTACAGGTGTCCCCGAAAGTGCTTGTTGAGTTGGTATAGATCAAGATTAGGATTTGTCACTCCGAGTATCGGAGAGGTATCTCTGAGCCCTCTCGGTAATGCACATCACTATAAGCCTTGCAAGCAATGTGACTAATGAGTTAGTTGCGGGATGATGCATTATAGAACGAGTAAATAGACTTGTCGGTAACGAGATTGAACTAGGTATGAGCATACCGACGATCGAATCTCGGGCAAGTAACATACCGATGACAAAGGGAATGACGCATGTTGTTATGCGGTTTTACCGATAAAGATCTTCGTAGAATATGTAGGAACCAATATGAGCATCCAGGTTCCGCTATTGGTTATTGACCAGAGATGTGTCTCGGTCATGTCTACATAGTTCTCGAACCCGTAGGGTCCGCATGCTTAACGGTCGATGACGATTTGTATTATGAGTTATGTGTTTTGATGACCGAAGTTTGTTCGGAGTCCCGGATGAGATCCGGACATGACGAGGAGTCTCGAAATGGTCGAGAGGTAAAGATTCATATATTGGAAGGTTATATTCGGACATCGGAATGGTTCCGAGTGATTCCGGTATTTTATCGGAGTACCGAGGGGTTACCAGACCCCCCCCCCCCCCCGTGGGAAATCATGGGCTTCATGGGCCATGGGAGAGAAGAGGGGACATCCCACAAGGGGAAGGTGCGCCCCCCCAAGGGGAGTCCGAATAGGAAGGGGAGGGTGCGCGACCCCCCTTTTCCCCTTCCTGTCCTCTCCTTCCCTCTTTCCTCATCCGTTGGAAGGAAAAGGTAGGGGGGGGGGGAACCTACTTGGACTAGGAGTCCAAGTAGGACTCCCCCCTTGGCGTGCACCTCTAGACCGCCGGCCTCCTCCTCCCCTCCTTTATATACGGGGGCGGGGGCACCACAAAGGCACACCAATATTTCTCTTAGCCGTGTGCGGTGCCCCCCTCCACAGTTTACTCCTTTGGTCATAGTGTCGTAGTGCTTAGGCGAAGCCCTGCGCGGATCACATCACCATCACCGTCACCATGCCGTCATGCTGTCGGAACTCTCCCTCGACCCTCTACTGGATCAAGAGCTCGAGGGATGTCATCGAGCTGAACGTGTGCTGAACACGGAGGTGCTGTACGTTCGGTACTTGGATCGGTTGGATCGTGAAGACGTTCTACTACATCAACTGCGTTAACCTAACGCTTCCGCTTTTGGTCTATGAGGGTACGTGGACACACTCTCCCCGTCTCGTTGCTATGCATCTCCTAGATAGATCTTGCGCGATCGTAGGAATTTTTTTGAAATTGCATGCTACGTTCCCAACACTACCTTGCCAACATGGACATCTATTTTCAATCTGGTCTTCTATATGCCTCTATTCTCTATTTATGAATCTCACCTTATTAAGAGGAATCCCCAAGTATTTCATGGGCAGGCTCCTCAATTAGCAAGTGTATTTTCTCCTATAATCCTCTCCTCTATTTACACCATCCCCAAAGAGGAAAATCTTACTCTTATGGAAGTTAATTTTTAACCCAGACATCTGCCCAAATGCAAATAGTATGATTTTAGATTTTGCGCACTTGAGAGATCATCAAGTATGAGGAAGATGTTATCATCTACATATTGCGGCATGTTTACCCCCTACCTCACAAAGTTCCTCCATCATCCCTTTTACATGACCCAATTTTTTAGCTTTATTTAAAATAATTGCAAGAGCTTCAATAGCCAAATCAAATAACAAAGGAGATAGTGACTCTCCCTGTCTTAGACCCCACTCTCTCTCTCTCTCTCATTATTGTCATAATCTAGTCATTCCACTTATTAGTGAACCCTTTAAGAGATGACATTTTGTGAACAAAAAGCCATTTAATCTTGTCATATGCTTTCTGAATATCCTTTTTAGTATGAATAGTGTTTAGAGCCTCATGTAAAATGAACACACCTTCCATGATATATTTCCTTTTAATAAAAGCAATTTTAACATGAGAAATCAAAGATCCAACAACCTCGTTAAGTCTCTTCATAAGGATTTTGTGAAAATTTTGAAACTTCACATTCAACAAGCAAAGAATTTCTGAATTTGTTAGACATCTTTAATTTTAGGACCTAGAACAACTATCCATAGTTCAACCTAACCAAACTAATAATCTCCCTCCGTTCCTAAATATAAGTCCTTTTAGATATTATAATATGACTACATACAAAGCAAACTGAGTGAATCTAATGTTATGTGCCTGCTAGAAGGAGGGCGTGAGAGGGCCGGCCGGGGGCCTTTTAGCCCACGGCCGGGCAAGAGAGAAGGGATTTTCTTCTTAATTCTTTCTTGATTAGATTGATACATCTCCTCCCCTTATATAGAGAAGTTTACTTGACTCCTAAGCAAGCGACCCTTATCTCTAATTAACCCTAAGACTAACGGGCTATACCGCTAGCCCAGGCCCATTAGGCCCATTATATACTCTAGCACTACACCCCACCTGGACATGCAGCTTGTCCTCGAGCTGCAACCTAACCAACCTATAACCATCACTCGACGCAACACAAACCTAACACCTAAAAATAAGCCTTTTACATCTCGGCTTGTTTTATTACTCTCAACCTGAAATGGACTGGGACACTTTATTTTGGACCCCTGAACATAAAGTGGACACCCGCATGTCGGACGTGCACGTGTACAGCCACCTGGATCCCATGGACACCATCTGGACACCATCGGAGGGCTGTTGGTCTGCACCGCACAGAGAAGAGTGGAGGGCTTTCGATGGAGAATGGCGAGGAGTGTTGCACCCCCCAACCGCTGATGTCGCAGACTTTGAGGTCGCTGTCCATGGGGAAAACAACATGCCCAAGATCCCCGACGCAGCGGCCGAGATCGAGGTCCTTTGCGTAGCGAAGCGTAACTGGGAGGAGCGGCAGCTGCAGACAACACATCTCCCGCACACGCAGACGTGGTAGGAGGCCGCGCGCAGCAGCCTGCAGCCTCACCGCCGCCGACACGTGACGGCTAGCGATCCAAGACGGAAGCGGTGACGGTGACGGTGACGGCGGGAACTTGATCTGCTGGATGGGGGCACCCTGGGACGGCGGCGACGCTGATGGGAACGAGTTCATCGCAGTCCCGTCGTAGGGCATCCCATACTGGTCCAAGATGACCGGCGCCATGGGCTCGTCCGAGGGCGGCGGCGGCGGGGGTAACTGTTGTTGGTGTGGCGGCGGAGGAGGTGGCCGTTGGGGATGCGGCTGGGCCGCATAGGGCCCGACGAGGAAGGCCCTGATTCCCGCCACGGCCTGCCGTAATTCCAAGATTGTGGCCATCATCTGCTCCGGGGTGAGGACGAGGGCGGACGACGCCAGGGCAGAGGGCGCAATCGCCCCCTAAGGACGCCAGCACGCCGAATGCCAGCGCACCTGCTGTGTGTGGCACCAATGCCGAGGAAGACGCTGGTGGCGGCAACGAGTGGGAAGAACTCGGTGGAGGGCTGGACATGATCAAATCTAGGAAAGCTGATACCAGATTGTTAACGTGCTGCTTGAAGGAGGGCGCAAGAGGGCTGGCCGGGGGCCTTTTTGCCCACGGCCGAGCAAGAGGGAAGGGATTTCCTTCTTAATTCTTGCTTGATCAGATTGATACATCTCCTCCCCTTATACAGAGAGGTTTACTTGACTTCTAAGCAAGCGACTCTTATCTCTAATTAACCCTAAGACTAACGGGCTATACCGCCAGCCCAGACCCATTACGTACTCTAACATCTACACTCTAAAATACGTCATGTAGTCCATATAGAAATATCTAAAAAGACTTATATTTTGAAATGGAGTTAGTAGGAAATATTAAAAGCACTAATAATCCGACGACCAGATTTGCCATGTGAAAAACAATCCATGCTTCAATAAAAGGATTTGCCATGTTTTATAGTGAAAATTGACTCGCAGCATGAAAAATCAACATAAAAAATTGCCATGCTACAATGATTAATTGCCATGCGTTCGATCTGGATTCGACGTACATGAGGGCATCATATTTTTAACACTATAAATCTGACATCAGATTTATATTGAAATCCATTAATATTGCTTTTGTGAATGTCATCAAGCATTGCAATGTCTGATAGAATTCAACTGAAAATCCATGGACAAATATTACATAGAAAGGCAACTTTATGAATTTCTTTCATGGAGAAATCACTAATGACTTTATTAGCCCCCAAACTAGAGATCTTAGCCGCATCAATATCTAAAGAAATATTTGAATCATCAGGTCTATCAAAAAGTTTTTGTCTAGGGCACATCTAGATGTGTCGTAGTTATTGCACATCTAAGTGACACAATCAAGCATAGAAAGGAAAGGAAAAAAAAACCCACACAAATCTCCGCGTAAGATCAACGACATAGGACTTAGATGTGTAATATTTATGGCATATCTAGATGTGCTTTAGTAAAATTGTTATAAAATTTGGTAATGTAATCCATTAGCTTCCTCGAACAATCCTATTTTCTCTCCTTCTGCGAGCAGCTTTAGCATGATAATATATAGTATTAGAATCGCCCTCCTTAATCTATTTCTCTTCAGAGCTCAGAAGCCATTCCAATTCTTGCTTCTGTCTATCAGCAACACTGAGCCCAAATTGCTCAGAGTGCTTATCTATTCCATCAAGTTTACATAAAATACCCCTTCTCAACAGCTTTTGAAGATTTGAATTGCAAACTCAATGTCCCTTTCTAAATGGAAATCATTATCCCTGCTGCTTGAGCAATCTGGATGTCTAGACACAACAATGGAAGCACATATATCTTCTTGAGCTCACTTTAGTTGGATTAAGTTATTGCTCAACAACTAGTTTAACTCTCCTTTTGTGTATACATTTTTTTCTTTTCTTATTCGTTAGATTCTTTGGCTTGCCTTAAGCCATCTTGTAAATTGTGGACCTTCTACAATTTATAAAAAACGGAGTAGAGCTATGCTCTACTGTTTCGTGTCAACAAAATTAGATGAAAAGAAACACCGAACTCCAATCTGCATCACTCAACTTAGTACACAACCCGTCAAACCCCCAAACCCTGCGATTATTACAATAGACAGAAGCAGCTAGTCCTCAACCTCCAAGCACAAAGAGAATTAACCCAAGCAGATTGAAAGCATAAACATTGCAAACAAGCACCATTCCAAAATACTCCATTTTGGAATGATAAGCGGAAATTGTTGGCTGCAACTCCAATCAAACATCAAATTTCAGGGACAGATAATTCAACAGAACCAACATTGCAAACAAGTATCATTCCAGATACTCGATTTTGGAATGATAAGAGGAATTTATCGACTGCAACTCCAATCAAACACCAAATCAAACACCAAATTTCACGGACAGATTCAACCGAACCAAGTCACCTTGAACACCAAACCCCAGTTCTCAACTGAACCCTGAATACTTGACAGACTGGAAGCAACTTACCAACATACCTAAGCCAGGTAAACAAAGGTAATCCAATACTTCAACCAAGACTAGAGAAGACACATATGTCTCCAGGACTACATTGCTAAGGCAATCCAATACTTCAACGAGACTAGAGAAGACATATGTCTCCAGGACTACATTGCTGATGCTTCTCTTAGGTTCAGGAACAGATGATCTTCGTCTTGCCGATACGGATGCACAGATGGAGCTCCTCCCCGTGCAGCATCTCCGGATACACAGGGACCGTGTCGCACTCCGGCTGCGCCAACACATCAAACTCGACCGGGGCCGAGCAGCTCGCCGCCACCTTCTTCTCAAGCTTCAGCCGGCGCGTCTCGTCTTGGCCAGCCACCTCGACGGAGGAGCTGTACACAGGCCCGGTGCCAACGTTACCCCTAACGCACACCACAGTGACGCGGCGGACGCCGCCGGCGCCCCCCACAGCCACGAGGAACACGGCGCCGTCCTCCGCGATCAGGAGGCCGCGGTCCTCGCACTGCTGATCCGACGACTCCGGCACGGGGATGGCGAACTGGTGGTCCATCCCGTAGGTGATCCTGTGGGCGGTCCAGGCGTGCCGGCCCGACAACTCGGTGAGATGACGCAGGAGGCCCGACGGGGGCCCTTTGTACCCACACTCCGCGCAAGCGCAGGGCGCCCACGCGCACGCAGTCTCGTGCGCCGCCAGGTCGCGGTAGGCGACGGAGCTGGCGCACCCGAACTTGCGGAACGGGCACGGCACCCTGATGTAGCCGAAGAGGGCGTCCAGCTGGGCGTTGTGGACGAAGACGGCGGCCGGGTCGCCGCCGCACGGGCGGCACTCGCCGGCGCCGCAGTCGCGGCACGCGACGTGCTGCACGCGGGTGCACTGCGACCGACGCGGCACAAACTCATCAATCAATCAAATCTTGGCCATGGCCAAGGCAAGCGGATTGAAAGGGGAGCGCTTTGGGCGTCTCGTTCGAGTACCTGGTAGATGGGGGGCCTGAGGGGTCCATGGCAGAGGTCGCAGCGCATCCTGACCTGCTCCTCCTCCTCCTCCGCGGCGGCTATCGCCGCCGCGCCGCGCGCGAGCTCCAGCAGCCCGCCGTTCGCCTCCTCCTCGCGCTCGGATCTGGGCGACGCCAGCGTCTGCGCCGAGGCCGGGCTGCGCGCCAGCGGCACCTCGACGCCCGGCTCGCTCTTCCTCGGGCGGCCCGGGCGCCGGATCGCCTCCGGCGGCGTGTTCTTCCTCGGGCGGCCCGGCCGCCGGCCCACTGTCGGCGGCGTCTTCACGTCCCCGGTGCTCTTCCTCTTGCCGCCCATCGCCGGCGGACGCTGCTACGCACCAGATGGGTGGGGGAACCTCGGCGGAACTGGGGATTTGGGGGTAGGCAGGATAGCAATGAAGGCTGGGATCTGGAGAGTTCAAGGACTGGCTGAATCCCCGGCATTTCCTCCTACACGGAGAGAGAAGTAAAGGAGAAGACGCACGCTCACCAGCCCACACACGCGTAACGGCCCACTCTCTCTCTCTCTCTCTCTCTCTCTCTCTCTCTCTGAGGCCCAAGTGGTTAACAGTCAGGTCGTTGCAGCAGCTTACAGCCTGAAAAAGAAAAAGCAGCTCACTCTTTTTTTTGCGAGAAAATTTCCAATCTATTCATCTTCAATCAAGGCAGTACAACAAATACCAAAAATAATAGAAATTACATCCAGATCCGTAGACCACCTAGCGACGACTACCAAAGATCGAGCCAAGGCCCGCCATCATATCGCCTCCATCACGTGAGTCCGCACAACTTGTTGTAGTAGGCAGTCAGAAAGTCATCGTGCTAAGGCCCCGTAGGACCAGCGCACCAAAACAACAACCGCCGCAGATGAAGAATAACGTAGATCAGAAAGATCCAATCCGAAAACACACAAGCGTGAGATTTAACAACGACGAGATCCGGAAAGCAAATCCATCAAAGATAGATCCACGGAGACACACCTTCACACGCCCACCAACGGTGCTAGACGACGCCGAACGGGGCTAGACGGGAGACCTTTATTCCATCTTTAGGGAGCCGCCGCCGCCTCGCCTTCCCGAAAGGTGACACAAACCCCTAGCAAAACTGAAAGAAACGACTAAAAACGGACCCCTCCCGCCGGCCCTTGCCGAGATCCACCGCGCCCCCATGGCCCTAGGGCCACCGAAGAGGAGGCGGACCTGCGGCGGCTTCGGCGGGAGGCAGAAACCCTAACTTTTTTGTGGGACCAAAATTTGTCTGTGCTCTTCTCAAGCAGCTCACTCCCCAACTTGGCAACTAGCAACTCCCCTTGGAAGAAAAGCTCACTCCCCTACCATAAATCTAAGTGCTCATGTGACATTTCACACTCTACGAGAACCCGTTGAGCTCACCAAAATATCGACTGAAATTTGTCTGTGCTCTTCTCAAGCAGCTCACTCCCCAACTTGGCAACTAGCAACTCCCCTTGGAAGAAAAGCTCACTCCCCTACCATAAATCTAAGTGCTCATGTGACATTTCACACTCTACGAGAACCCGTTGAGCTCACCAAAATATCGACTTTTCAGTCGCTAGGCGAATTTATAATCTAAGCGAAAAGCAGTTCAAGTGGGAGCGCAGACAAGCGCCTGTTTTGGCCATCCGACTTTCATCGTGAATGGACGGTGGATCTGCTCCTCCGCGACTGTCATTCAAAGGCTGACAGGCACCCTGAAAAGCTTGGTTGTCGGTCCACTTGAGCCCGTTCGAGCTACTGTGGCCCGTTCTCCTCTTTGATCCTGTGTAGCTGCCGCCAACCCCTTCTCCATCATGTCTTCTGTGTACCCCCCGCCCCCTCTCCATAGACCCAGATTACAGGGACGAAAGGGGCGACCTACTGCTCGCCTTGTCTCCTTGCTCCAACTCTCTTCCTCTCTTGGATCCGGGTTGCAGAGGGAGCATCGACGATCTAAACAACTCAGGTGTAACCGCTCGAGCGTGCGTCATCATTCACGATGTTCATCGAGCGGCTGCTCATCGGTCTTGAGCTCCAACGGCTGAAATTGTTGATAAGAGCGTAAAAAGACTTCGTACAAAATATAAATATAAGACTTAATTAACCCATGAGTGAAGGATGACGCAGCAAAGCGCGCGTCATATTCTAGTATATACCAAGGCATATTCTAGTATATACGAAGGCGGGAAGTCAGGCGTAACCTTAGATCATCCACTTGAGGGAAATTTGCTACTGTCCTACAAACCTCTGCATTTGGAGGCCCAACAACGTCTACAAGACAAAGGTTGCGTAGTAGACATCAGTTACACACGCATATATTCAGTTGGTTTGTAATATTGTCTAGTTACACAAACATTAATGTTTAGTTGGCAGGACTATTGGCACACACATATGCTCAGTTGGCTTGTAATGTAGTCTAGTTGCACATATATTGATGTTTAGTTGGCAGGACACTAGTTGCACACACATATGCTCAGTTGGCGCGGCAATGTAGTATAGTTGCACACACATTGGTGTTTAGTTGGCAGGACTATTGGCACACACATATGCTCAGTTGGCACGACAATGTAGTCTAGTTGCACACACATTGATGTTTAGTTGGCAGGAAGACTAGTTCGAAGAAACATTGATAACCCACAAGTATAGGGGATCGCAACAATTTTCGAGGGTAGAGTATTCAACCCAAATATATTGATTCGACACAAGGGGAGCCAAAAAATATTCTCAAGTATTAGCAGTTGAGTTATCAATTCAACCACACATGGATAACTTAATATCTGCAGCAATGTATTTAGTAGCAAAGTAATATGATAGTAGTGGTAACGGTAACAAAGGTAACAGTAACAAAAGTAATATTTTTGGTATTTTGTAGTGATTGTAACAGTAGCAACGAGAAAGTAAATAATCGAAGAACAGTATGTGGAAAGCTCGTAGGCATTGGATCGGTGATGGAGGATTATGTCGGATGCTGTTCATCATGTAACAGTCATAACATAGGGTGACACAGAACTAGCTCCAATTCATCAATGTAATGTAGGCATGTACTCCGAATATAGTCATACGTGCTTATGGAAAAGAACTTGCATGACATCTTTTGTCCTACCCTCCCGTGGCAGCGGGGTCCTAATGGAAACTAAGGGATATTAAAGCCTCCTTTTAATAGAGTACCAGACCAAAGCATTAACACATAGTGAATACATGAACTCTTCATACTATGGTCATCACCAGGAGTGGTCCCGATTATTGTCACTTCGGGGTTGCCGGATCGTAACACACATTAGGTGACTATAGACTTGCAAGATAGGATCAAGAACACACATATATTCATGAAAACATAATAGGTTCAGATCTGAAATCATGGCACTCAGGCCTTAGTGACAAGCATTAAGCTAGCAAAGTCATAGCAACATCAATCTCAGAACATAGTGGATACTAGGCATCAAACCCTAACAATACTAACTCGATTACATGATAGATCTCATCCAACCCATCACCTTCTAGCAAGCCTACGATGGAATTACTCACACACGACGGTGAGCATCATGAAATTGGTGATGGAGGATGGTTGATGATGACAACGGCGACGAATCCCCCTCTCCGGAGCCCCGAACGGACTCCAGATTAGCCCTCCCGAGAGGTTTTAGGGCTTGGTGGCGGCTCCGTATCGTAAAAAGCGATGATTTCTTCTCCTCTATTTTTCTCTCCCCGAAAGCAAATATATAGAGTTAGAGTTGGCGTCGGAGAGCTCCAGGGGGCCTACGAGGTAGGGGGGCGCACCCTAGGGGGGGCGTCCCCACCCTCGTGGACAGGGTGTGGGCCCCCTGGTCTTCATCTTTTGCAACGATTTTTTATTATTTCCAAATAGTCATTCCATGGAGTTTCAGGTCATTCCGAGAACTTTTGTTTCTGCACATAAATAACACCATTGCAATTCTGCTGAAAACAGCGTCAATCCGAGTTAGTTCCATTCAAATCATGCAAGTTAGAGTCCAAAACAAGGGCAAAAGTGTTTGGAAAAGTAGATACGACGGAGACGTATCAACTCCCCCAAGCTTAAACCTTTGCTTGTCCTCAAGCAATTCAGTTGATAAATTGAAAGTGATAAAGAAAAACTTTTATAAACTCTGTTTGCTCTTGTTGTTGTAAATATGTAAAGCCAGCATTCAAGTTTTCAGCAAAGATTATGACTAACCACATTTGCAATAACTTTCAGGTCTCATGTTTACTCATATCAATGGCATAATCAACTAGCGAGCGATAATAATAAATCTCGGATGACAACACTTTCTCAAAACAATCATAATATGATATAAAAGGATGATATCTCGCTAGCCCTTTCTGAGACCACAAAACATAAATGCAGAGCACCTTTAAAGATCAAGGACTGACTAGACATTGTAATTCGTGGTAAAAGAGATCCAATCATAGTCATACCCAATATAACTTAATAGTAATGAATGCAAATGACAAATTTGTGCTCTCCGACTAGTGCTTTTTAATAAGAGGGTGATGACTCAACATAAAAGTAAATAGATAGGCCCTTTGCAGAGGAAAGCAGGGATTTGTAGAGGTGCCAGAGCTCGGTTTTGAAATAGAGATAAATAATATTTTGAGCGGCATACTTTCATTGTCAACATAACAACCAAGAGATGGCGATATCTTCAATGCTACACACATTATAGGCGGTTCCCAAACAGAATGGTAAAGTTTATACTCCCCCTCCACCAACAAGCATCAATCCATGACTTGCTCGAAACAACGAGTGTCTCCAACTAGCAACAAATTCTGTGGGGAGTTTTGTTTGCAATTATTTTGATTTAGTTTGCATAAAGCATGGGACTGGGCATCCCGGTGACCAGCCATTTTCTCGTGAGTGAGAAGCGGAGTCCACTCCTCTTGAGAATAACCCGCCTAACATGGAAGATAAGGGCAGCCCTAGTTGATACATGAGCTATTCGAGCATACAAAACAGAATGTTTATTTGAAGGTTTAGAGTTTGGCACATACAAATTTACTTGGAACGGCGGGTAAATACCACATATAGGAAGGTATAGTGGACTCATATGGAATAACTTTGGGGTTTAAGGGATTGGATGCACAAGCAGTATTCCCGCTTAGTACAAGTGAAGGATAGCAAAAGACTGGGAAGCGACCAACTGAAGAGCGACAACAGTCATGAACATGCATTAAAATTAATAAACATTGAGTGCAAGCATGAGTAGGATATAATCCACCATGAACATAAATATCGTGAAGGCTATGTTGATTTGTTCAACTACATGTGTGAACATGTGCCAAGTCAAGTCACTTAAATCATTCAAAGGAGGATACCAACTCATCATACCACATCACAACCATTTTAATAGCATGTTGGCACGCAAGGTAAACCATTATCACTCATAGCTAATCAAGCATGGCATAAGCAACTATGATCTCTAATTGTCATTGCAAACATGTTTATTCATAAGAAGCTGAATCAAGAACGATGAACTCATCATATTTACAAAAACAAGAGAGGTCGAGTTCATACCAGATTTTCTCATCTCAGTCAGTCCATCATATATCATCATAATTGCCTTTCACTTGCACGACCGAACGATGTGAATAATAATATGAGTGTATGTGCATTGGACTAAGCTGGAATCTGCGAGCATTCAATAAATAGGAGAAGTCAAGGCAATATGGGCTCTTCGTTAAATTAACAATAATGCATATAAGAGCCACTTCAACAATTTAATCATGATCTTCTCCTATCGACCCCCAAAGAAAAGAAAAGAAATAAAACTATTCACACGGGAAAGCTTCCAACAAGCAAAAGAAGAACGGGAAATCTTTTTGGATTTTCTTTTTAATTATTACTACTACAACAAAAAAGTAAAGTAACTAAAAGTTACTACTAATTTTATTTGTTTTTCTTAAGGTTTAACAAACACACAAGAAGAAAGCAAGAAAAAGAAAATAAACTTACATGGATATTACAGTGAAAAAGTATGAGCACCGACATCTAGCAATGAGTGTGTATGAACATAAATGTAATGTCGGTGGGAAATACGTACTCCCCCAAGCTTAGGCTTTTAGCCTAAGTTGGTTCATTGCCAAGGATGGCCTGGTGGATATCCGTAGTTGTAGCTGGGGTCGTACTGAGATGCAGCGGTTATCGCCTCCTGAGCTGCAGCGTGGCGGCGAGCTGCCTCCGCCCTCCTCTTGTACTCATCTGCCTCCTCTCTGGTAATAACATATCTTCCTTTTGCCTGATAATCAAAGAAGGCAGGAGCAGGGAGAGTAATACGGACAGCACGCCGTTTGTCAAAGATTAGTCGATACTAGAGAGGTGATTCATTCCTCTCGACAAACTGGTGGTAGACCATAGAATTATAGTCCAAATAAGTAGGAGGCAACTCCATATCATCCTCACGAACGTCCACATCAAGAAAATCAGCTAAGCGGGTTGCATAAATTCCTCCAAAGAAATCTCCATTAAATCTATTATGATGCAACCTACGTGCAACAATGGCTCCCAATTATAAGATTGGTCTCCTAACACAACACTCCTAAGAATGCTAAGGTCAGGCACACACATATGACATGCTTCATCTTTACCATTTATGCACCTTCCTATGAAGAGAGCAAAATAATGTATAGCAGGAAAGTGAATGCTCCCTATGCTAGCTTGTGCTATATCTCTAGATTCCCCTACGGTTATACCAGAAGGAAAGTCTATAAATTCAAATTTACGGGGATCACTAACACTACCCCATTGTGGAAGTTTGCAAGCAGAAGTAAAATCCTCTAAGTCCATGGTATAAGATTTTTCATAAAGATCAAACATGACCGTTGGAGAATTACGTGAAGATGAAAATTCAAACCTCCTCACAAATGAGCTAGTGAGATGATGGTACTGGGGGCATTTGTCTGCCTCAAAGCTCACAAGATCAACGTTATGCAAATATGCGTTAAATTCTTCCTTGATTCCCGCTCGATCCATACAATTTTCTGAGGGCCATTCACGGGGTCAAGACAGAGAGCGTCCCTTGGTGGCTCCTCGTCAGCATCACGCATTGCAAGCCTGGGTCCTTGCTTCCTTGAAGAACCACCTTGGAACATTTTCCTAAGCATATTTCTTCCTCTGAAAAATTTCTAAATTTTTTAGTAACTTCAAATAAAAGTGAACCAAGCTCCACAAAATTGATAGAAACTACTCCTACAAGTGCCTAGAGACTATATCAAGCACTAGAACTACTTGGAACCATATAAATTTGACATGCAAGCTCAAGAACATGGTCACCAAGGCATCACAAATTTGCAATGAATAGAGCACTAGAACAAAAACTAATTGGACCAATGGAGGAGTCACATACCAAGGAACAATCTCCCCAAGCAGTTTTGTGAGAGGTGCTTGGAGCAAGGAGATCGAAAATCGCAGCAAAATGAGCTAGAACTCGTGCTTGAGCTGGATATTGGTGTTTGTGGGAGGAAGGAGTGTATGGGTGCAGGAATTAGTGGAGGAGGGCCACCGTGGGCCCACGAGGCAGGGGGCACGCCTTGGGGGGTAGGGCGCGCCGTCCACCCTCGTGGCCAGTGGTTGACCCCCTGCTGTGTTCTCGATTCGAAATCCCCAAATATTCTAGAAAAATCATATTTCATTTTCAGGGCATTTGGAGAACTTTTATTTTCGGGTATTTTTATATTGCACGGATAAATCGAAAATGCATGAAAATACTATTTTTACTTTATTTCAACTAAATAACAGAAAGTAGAAAGAGGGTACAGAAGGTTGTGCTTTCTAGTTTCATCCATCTCATGCTCATCAAAAGGAATCCACTAACAAGGTTGATCAGGTCTTGTTAACAAACTCATTCCGACTAACATGGAACCGGAGAAATTTCGAATAACACTATGTTACCTCAACGGGGATATGCACATCCCCAATAATAAGAATATCATATTTCTTCTTGACAGCAGGAAGAGGAAATTCAAAACCTCGAAATATAATCGATGGAATTTTTCCAATAGAGTTGATACTATGAACTTGAGGTTGTTTCCTCGGAAAGTGTACCGTATGCTCATTACCATTAACATGAAAAGTGACATTGCCTTTGTTGCAATCAATAACAGCCCCTGCAGTATTAAAAAAGGGTCTTCCAAGAATAATAGACATACTATCATCCTCGGGAATATCAAGAATAACAAAGTTTGTTAAAATAGTAATGTTTGCAACCACAACAGGCACATCCTCACAAATACCGACAGGTATAGGAGTTGATTTATCAGCCATTTGCAAAGATATTTCAGTAGGTGTCTGAAGGAAATATGCCCTAGAGGCAATAATAAAGTTATTATTTATTTCCTTATATCATGATAAAGGTTTATTATTCATGCTAGAATTGTATTAACCGGAAACATAATACATGTGTGAATATATAGACAAACAAGATGTCACTAGTATGCCTCTACTTGACTAGCTTGTTAATCAAAGATGGTTATGTTTCCTAACCATGAACAAAGAGTTGTTATTTGATTAACAAGGTCACATCAGTAGTAGAATGATCTGATTGACATGACCCATTCCGTTAGCTTAACACTTGATCGCTTAGTATGTTAATGCTTTCTTCATGACCCATACATGTTCCTGTAACTATGAGATTATGCAACTCCGTTTACGGAGGAACACTTTGGTACTACCAAACGTCACAACGTAATCGGGTGATTATAAAGGAGTACTACAGTGTCTCCAAAGGTACTTGTTGGGTTGGCGTATTTCGAGATTAGGTTTTGTCACTCCGATTGTGGAGAGGTATCTCTAGGCCTTCTCGGTAATACACATCACTTAAGCCTTGCAAGCATTACAACTAATGAGTTAGTTGTGAGATGATGTATTACGGAACGAGTAAAGAGACTTACCGGTAACGAGATTGAACTAGGTATTGGATACCGACGATCGAATCTCGGGTAAGTAACATACCGATGACAAAGGGAACAACGTATGTCGTTATGCGGTTTGACCGATAAAGATCTTCGTAGAATATGTAGGAACCAATATGGGCATCCTGGTTCCGCTATTGGTTATTGACCGAGAATGGTTCTAGGTCATGTCTACATAGTTCTCGAACCCGTAGGGTCCGCACGCTTAACGTTTCGATGACAGTTCATAATGAGTTTATAAGTATTGATGCACCGAAGGTTGTTCGGAGTCCCGGATGCGATCACGGACATGACGAGGAGTCTCGAAATGGCCGAGACATAAAGATTGATATATTGGAAGCCTACATTTGGACATCGGAAAGGTTCCGAGTGAAATCGGGAATTTACCGGAGTACCGGGAGGTTACCGGAACCCCCGAACTACATGGGCCCATAGTGGGCCTTGGAGGAAAGGAGAAGGGCAGCCCTAGGTGGCGCGCCCCCCTTCCCCTAGTCCTATTAGGACTAGGAAAGGTGGGCCGCCCCTCTCTCTCTTCCTCCGGAATCCTAA
Organism: Aegilops bicornis; assembly: GCA_021605145.1. NCBI lineage: Eukaryota > Viridiplantae > Streptophyta > Magnoliopsida > Poales > Poaceae > Aegilops > Aegilops bicornis. Next base: position 1,844,894 of record CM038673.1, on the reverse strand, counting down.
TCCAACTAGGATTGGAGGGAGTCCTACTCCGGAGGGAGTAGGACTCCTTGCGCCTCCCCCTTGGGCCGGCCACCTCCCCTTGGCTCCTTTATATCACGGGGCAGGGGCACCCCATGACACACAAGTTGATCTACGGATCTTTCCTTAGCCGCAGCGGTGCCCCTTCCACCATATTCCACTTCGGTCATATCGTCAGATAGCTTAGGCGAAGCCTGCGCCGGAGAAGTCATATCGTCGCGGAGCTTAGGCGAAGCCCTGCGTCGGTGGAGCATCAACATCGTCATCACGCCCGTCGTCTTGACGGAACTCATCCCGACACTTTGCTGGATCGAGTCCGGGATCATCATCAAGCTGAACGTGTGCGTAACTCGGAGGTGCCGTCTGTTCGGTGCTTGGATCGGTCGGATCGTGAAGACGCACGACTACATCAACCGCGTTGTTATAACGCTTCCGCTTTCGGTCTCACGAGGGTGCGTGGGCGGACACTCTTCCCTCTCGTTGCTATGCCATCACCATGGTCTTGCGTGATCGTAGGAAAATTTTTGAAATTACTACGTTCCCCAACAAGTGGCATCCGAGCCTGGTTTTATGCGTTGATGTCATATGCACGAGTAGAACACAAGTGAGTTGTGGACGATACAAGTCATACTGCCTACCAAAGCATGTCATACTTTGGTTCAGCGGTATTGTTGGACGAGACGATCCGGACCAACCTTACGCCAGACGCTTACGCGAGACCGGTTCCCTCGACGTGCTTTGCACATAGATGGCTTGCGGAAGACTGTCTCTCCAACTTTAGTTGAACCGAGTGTGGCTACGCCCGGTCCTTGAGAAGGTTAAAACGGAGTCTATTTTACAAACTATCGTTGTGGTTTTGATGCGTAGGTAAGAACGGTTCTTGCTCAGCCCGTAGCAGCCACGTAAAACTTGCAACAACAAAGTAGAGGACGTCTAACTTGTTTTTGCAGGGCATGTTGTGATGTGATATGGTCAAGACGTGATGCTATATTTTATTGTATGAGATGATCATGTTTTGTAACCGAGTTATCGGCAATCGGCAGGAGCCATATGGTTGTCGCTTTATTGTATGCAATGCAATCGCGATGTAATGCTTTACTTTATTACTAAGCGGTAGTGATAGTCGTGGAAGCATAAGATTGGCAAGACGACAACGATGCTACGATGGAGATCAAGGTGTCGCGCCCGGTGGCGATGGTGATCATGACGGTGCTTGGCGATGGAGATCACAAGCACAAGATGATGATGACCATATCATATCACTTATATTGATTGCATGTGATGTTTATCCTTTATGCATCTTATCTTGCTTTGATTGACGGTAGCATTATAAGATGATCTCTCACTAAAAAATTATCAAGAAGTGTTCTCCTGAGTATGCACCGTTGCCAAAGTTCGTAGTACCCGGACACCACGTGATGATCGGGTGTGATAAGTTCTACGTCCATCTACAACGGGTGCAAAACAGTTGCACACGCAGAATACTCGAGTTAAACTTGACGAGCCTAGCATATAATGATATGGCCTCGGAACACGGAGACCGAAAGGTCGAACGTGAATCATATAGTAGATATGATCAACATAGTGATGTTCACCGTTGAAACTACTCCGTCTCACGTGATGATCGGACACGGTTTAGTTGATATGGATCACGTGATCACTTAGATGACTAGAGAGATGTCTGTCTAAGTGGGAGTTTTTTAATATGATTAATTGAACTTAAATTTATCATGAACTTAGTACCGATAGTATTTTGCTTGTCTATGTTTACGGTAGATAGATGGCTCGTCTTTGTTGTTCCGTTGAATTTTAATGCGTTCCTTGAGAAAGCAAAGTTGAAAGATGATGGTAGCAATTACACGGATCGGGTCCGTAATTTGAGGATTATCCTCATTGCTGCACGTAAAAATTACGCCCCTGGAAGCACCGCTGGGTGACAGCCTGCTGCGGAATCTTGAGCGAGAAGTTATGAACGTCGCAAAGCAGAGCCGATGACTACTCTATAGTTCGATTGTGCCATGCTTTACGGCTTAGAACCGGGTCTTCAACGACGTTTTGAGCGTCATGGAGCATATGAGATGTTCCAGGAGTTGAAGTTAATATTTCAAGCAAATGCCCGGATTGAGAGATATGAAGTCTCCAATAAGTTCTATAGCTGCAAGATGGAAGAGAATAGTTACGTCGGTGAGCACATACTCAAAATGTCCGGGTATAACAATCACTTAATTCAGCTGGGAGTTAATCTTCGGATGATAGTGTCATTGATGTAATTCTCCAATCATCGCCACCAAGCTACAAGAGCTTCGTGATGAACTATAATATGCAAGGGATGACTAAGACAATTCTCGAGCTCTTCGCGATGCTAAAAGCTGCGGAGGTAGAAATCAAGAAAGAGCATCAAGTGTTGATGGTCAACAAGACCACTAGTTTCAAGAAAAAGGGCAAAGGGAAGAAGAAGGAAACTTCAAAAGAACAGCAAGAAAGTTGCTGATCAAGAGAAGAAACCCAAGTCTGGACCTAAGCCTGAAATCGAGTGTTTTTATCGCAAGCATCTAACACCGGAAGCGGAACTGCCCCAAGTATTTGGCGGATAAAAAGGATGGCAAGGTGAACAAAGGTATATGTGATATACATGTTATTGATGTGTACCTTACTAGAGCTCGTAGTAGCACTGGGTATTTGATACTGGTTACATTGCTAATATTTGCAACTCGAAGCAGGGACTCTGGAATAGGCGAGCCTTTGGCAAAGGGCGAGGTGACGATCTTGGCGTGGGAAATGGTTCCAAAGTCAATGTGATCGCGGTCGGCACGCTACCTCTACATCTACCTTCGGATTAGTTTTAGACCTAAATAATTGTTATTTGGTGCCGCCGTTGAGCATGAACATTATATCTGGATCTTGTTTAATGCGAGACGGTTATTCATTTAAATCAGAGAATAATGTTTGTTCTATTTATATGAATAATATCTTTTATGGTCATGCACCCTTGAAGAATGGTCTATTCTTGTTGAATCTCGACAGTAGTGATACACATATTCATAATGTTGAAGCCAAAAGATGCAGAGTTGATAATGATAGTGCAACTTATTTGTGGCACTGCCGTTTAGGTCATATCGGTGTAAAACGCATGAAGAAACTCCATACTGATGGACTTCTGGAATCACTTGATTATGAATCACTTGGTACTTGCGAACCGTGCCTCATGGGCAAGATGACCAAAACGCCGTTCTCCGGAACTATGGAGCGAGCAACAGATTTATTGGAAATCATACATACTGATGTTTGTGGTCCAATGAATGTTGAGGCACGCCAGTATCGTTATTTTCTCACCTTCACAGATGATTTGAGCAGATATGGGTATATCTACTTAATGAAACACAAATCTGAAACATTTGAAAAGTTCAAAGAATTTCAGAGTGAAGTGGAAAATCATCGTAACAAGAAAATAAAATTCCTACGATCTGATCGTGGAGGAGAATATTTGAGTTACGAGTTTGGTTTACATTTGAAACAATGTGGAATAGTTTCGCAACTCACGCCACCCGGAACACCACAGAGAAATGGTGTGTCCGAACGTCGTAATCGTACATTACTAGATATGGTGCGATCAATGATGTCTATTACCTATTAACAGCTATCGTTTTGGGGTTATGCTTTAGAGGACGGCGCATTCACGTTAAATAGGACACCGTCAAAATCCGTTGAGACGACGCCTTATGAACTGTGGTTTGGCAAGAAACCAAAGTTGTCGTTTCTTAAAGTTTGGGGCTGCGATGCTTATGTGAAGAAACTTCAACCAGATAAGCTCGAACCCAAATCGGAAAAATGTGTCTTCATAGGATACCCAAAGGAGACTGTTGGGTACACCTTCTATCACAGATCTGAAGGCAAGATTTTCGTTGCTAAATTTGGATCCTTTCTAGAGAAAGAGTTTCTCTCGAAAGAAGTGAGTGGGAGGAAAGTAGAACTTGATGAGATAATCAGATTCTGCTCCCTTATTGGAAAGTAGTTCATCACAAGAAATGGTTCTGTGACAACTACACCAATTAGTGAAGAAACTAATGATGATGATCATGAAGCTTGAGATCAAGTTACTACTGAACCCCGTAGGTCAACCAGAATAAAATACGCACCAGAGTGATACGGTAATCCTATTCTGGAAGTCATGTTACTTGACCATGGCGAACCTACAAACTATGAAGAAGCGATGGTGAGCCCAGATTCCGCGAAATGGCTGGAAGCCATGAAATCCGAGATGGGATCCATGTATGAGAACAAAGTTTGGACTTTGGTTGACTTGCCCGATGATCGGCAAGCCATTGAAAATAAATGGATTTTTAAGAAGAAGACTGACGCCGATGGTAATGTAACCGTCTACAAAGCTCGACTTGTTGCGAAAGGTTTTCGACAAGTTCAAGGGTTGACTACGATGAGACTTTCTCACCCGTAGCGATGCTTAAGTCTGTCCGAATCATGTTAGCAATTGCCGCATTTTATGATTATGAAATTTGGCAAATGGATGTAAAAACTGCATTCTTGAATGGATTTCTAGAAGAAGAGTTGTATATGATGCAACCAGAAGGTTTTGTCGATCCAAAAGGTGCTAACAAAGTGTGCAAGCTCCAACGATCAATTTATGGTCTCGTGCAAGCCTCTCGGAGTTGGAATAAACGCTTTGATAGTGTGATCAAAGCATATGGGTTTATATGCACTTTTGGAGAAGCCTGTATTTACAAGAAAGTGAGTGGGAGCTCAGTAGCATTTCTGATATTATATGTGGACGACATATTATTAATTGGAAATGATATAGAATTTCTGGATGGCATAAAAGGATACTTGAATAAAAGTTTTTCAATGAAAGACCTCGGTGAAGCTGCTTACATATTGGGCATCAAGATCTATAGAGATAGATCAAGGCGCTTAATTGGACTTTCACAAAGCACATACCTTGATAAAATTTTGAAAAAGTTCAAAATGGATCGAGCAAAGAAAGGTTTTTGCCCTGTGTTGCAAGGTGTAAGATTGAGTAAGACTCAATGCCCGACCACAGCAGAAGATAGAGAGAAAATGAAAGATGTTCCCTATGCTTCAGCCATAGGCTCTATCATGTATGCAATGCCGTGTACCGGACTGACGTATGCTTAGCTATAAGCTTGGCAGGAAGGTACCAAAGTAATCCAGGAATGGATCATCGGACAGCGGTCAAGAACATCCTGAAATACGAAAAGGACTAAGGATATGTTTCTCGTATATGGAGGTGACAAAGAGCTAGTCGTAAATGGTTACGTCGATGCAAGCTTTGACACCGATCCGGACGATTCTAAATCGCAAACCGGATCGTGTTTTTATTAAGCGGTGGAGCTGTCGGTTGGTGCAGTTCTAAACAAAGCGTCGTGGCGGGATCTACATGTGAAGCGGAGTACATAGCTGCTTCGAAGCAGCAAATGAAGGAGTCTGGATGAAAGAGTTCATTTCCGATCTAGGTGTCATACCTAGTGCATCGGGACCGATGAAGATTTTCTGTGACAATACTGGTGCAATTGCCTTGGCAAAGGAATCCAGATTTCACAAGAGGACCAAGCACATCAAGAGACGCTTCAATTCCATTCGGGACCAAGTCCAAGTGGGAGACATGGAGATTTGCAAAATACATACGGATCTGAATGTTGCAGACCCGTTGACTAAGCCTCTTCCACGAGCAAAACATGATCAGCACCAAGACTCCATGGGTGTTAGGATCATTACTTTGTAATCTAGATTATTGACTCTAGTGCAAGTGGGAGACTGAAGGAAATATGCCCTAGAGGCAATAATAAAGTTATTATTTATTTCCTTATATCATGATAAAGGTTTATTATTCATGCTAGAATTGTATTAACCGGAAACATAATACATGTGTGAATATATAGACAAACAGTATGTCACTAGTATGCCTCTACTTGACTAGCTTGTTAATCAAAGATGGTTATGTTTCCTAACCATGAACAAAGAGTTGTTATTTGATTAACAAGGTCACATCATTAGTAGAATGATCTGATTGACATGACCCATTCCGTTAGCTTAACACTTGATCGCTTAGTATGTTAATGCTTTCTTCATGACCCATACATGTTCCTGTAACTATGAGATTATGCAACTCCCGTTTACGGAGGAACACTTTGGGTACTACCAAACGTCACAACGTAATCGGGTGATTATAAAGGAGTACTACAGTGTCTCCAAAGGTACTTGTTGGGTTGGCGTATTTCGAGATTAGGTTTTGTCACTCCGATTGTCGGAGAGGTATCTCTAGGCCTTCTCGGTAATACACATCACTTAAGCCTTGCAAGCATTACAACTAATGAGTTAGTTGTGAGATGATGTATTATGGAGCGAGTAAAGAGACTTACCGTAGCGAGATTGAACTAGGTATTGGATACCGACGATCGAATCTCGGGTAAGTAACATACCGATGACAAAGGGAACAACGTATGTCGTTATGCGGTTTGACCGATAAAGATCTTCGTAGAATATGTAGGAACCAATATGGGCATCCAGGTTCCGCTATTGGTTATTGACCGAGAATGGTTCTAGGTCATGTCTACATAGTTCTCGAACCCGTAGGGTCCGCACGCTTAACGCTTCGATGGATGATTCATAATGAGTTTATAAGTATTGATGCACCAAGGTTGTTCGGAGTCCCGGATGCGATCACGGACATGACGAGGAGTCTCGAAATGGTCGAGACATAAAGATTGATATATTGGAAGCCTACATTTGGACATCGGAAAGGTTCCGAGTGAAATCGAATTTATCGAGTACCGGAGGTTACGGAACCCCCAGAACTACATGGGCCCATAGTGGGCCTTGGAGGAAAGGAGAAGGGCAGCCCTAGGTGGTCGCCCCCCCTTCCCCTAGTCCTATTAGGACTAGGAAGGTGGGCCGCCCCTCTCTCTCTTCCTCCGGAATCCTAATCCAACTAGGATTGGAGGGAGTCCTACTCCCGGAGGAGTAGGACTCCTTGCGCGCCTCCCCTTGGGCCGCCACCTCCCCTTGGCTCCTTTATATCACGGGCAGGGGCACCCCATGACACACAAGTTGATCTACGGATCTTTCCTTAGCCGTGTGCGGTGCCCCTTCCACCATATTCCACTTCGTCATATCGTCAGATAGCTTAGGCGAAGCCTGCGCGGAGAAGTCATATCGTCATGAGCTTAGGCGAAGCCCTGCGTCGGTGGAGCATCAACATCGTCATCACGCCGTCGTCGACGGAACTCATCCCGACACTTTGCTGGATCGAGTCCGGGATCGTCATCAAGCTGAGCGTGTGCGTAACTCGGAGGTGCCGTGTTCGGTGCTTGGATCGGTCGGATCGTGAAGACGTCTGACTACATCAACAGCGTTGTTATAACGCTTCGCTTTCGGTCTCACGAGTGCGTGGACGGACACTCTTCCCTCTCGTTGCTATGCCATCACCATGGTCTTGCGTGATCGTAGGAAATTTTTTGAAATTACTACGTTCCCCAACAGTGTCAACTTATTCAAGTAAAGTCTATGATATAAAGAGAGAGGCATAACACTAACACCAGCTCCAAGATCACAGAAAGCAGTTTTAACATAGTTTCTTTTAATGGAGCATGGTATAGTAGGTACTCCTGGGTCTCCTAGTTTCTTAGGTATTCCACCCTTAAAAGTATAATTAGCAAGCATGGTGGAAATCTCAGCTTCAAGTATCTTTCTCTTATTTGTAACAATATTTTTCATATACTTAGCATAAGGATTCATTTTGAGCATATCAGTTAATCGCATACGCAAAAAGATAGGTCTAATCATTTCAGCAAATCGCTCCAAATCCTCATCATCCTTTTTCTTGGATGGTTTGGGAGGAAAAGGCATGGGTTTCTGAACCCAAGGTTCTCTTTCTTTACCATGTTTCCTAGCAGCAAAATCTCTCTTATTATAATGTTGATTCTTTGATTGTGGGTTATCAAGATCAACAGTAGGTTCAATCTCTACATCATTATCATTACTAGGTTGAGCATCATCGTGAACATCATCATTGACATTTTCACTAGGTTCATGTTCATTATCAGATTGTGTTTCAGCATCAGAAATAGAGATATAATTTGGATTCTCAGGAGGTTCAGCAATAGGTTCACTAGAAGTATGCAAAGTCCTATCATTTTTCTTTTTCTTCTTTTTAGAAGAACTAGGTGCGTCAATATTATTTCTCTGAGAATCTTGTTCAATTCTCTTAGGGTGGCCTTCAGGATACAAAGGTTCCTGAGTCATTCTACTGGTTCTAGTAGCCACTCTAACAGCATAATCATTTTTCTTACTATTCATTTCATTGAGCAAATCATTTTGATCTTTAAGTACTTATTCTACTTGAGTGGTAACCATAGAAGCATGTTTGCTAACAAGTTTAAGTTCACCTTTAACATTAGCCATGTAATTACCCAAGTGTTTAATCATATCGGAATTATATTTCAATTGTCTACCAAAATAAGCATTGAAGTTTTCTTGTTTGACAATAAAATTATCAAACTCATCCAAGCATTGGCTAGCAATTTTAGTAGGAGGGATTTTAGCTCTATCATATCTATAGAGAGAATTTACCTTTACTACCTTTGTTGGGTTATCAAGACCATGAGTCTCTTCAATAGGTAATGGATTAAGATCACAAGTTTCTTCAACATGCGGTAAATTAGGACCATGTATTTCTTTAATAGGAGGTAAGTTCTTAACATCTTCAGCTTTAATACCTTTTTCTTTCATAGATTTCTTTGCCTCTTGCATATCTTCAGCACTGAGCAATAGAACACCTCTCTTCTTTGGAGTTGGTTTAGGATTAGGCTCAGGAATTGGCTCAGGAGCTGGCTCAGGAAGTGTCCAATTATTTTCATTTGTCAACATATTATTCAATAGAATTTCAGCTTCATCTGGTATTCTTTCCCTGAAAACAGAACCAACACAACTATCCAGGTAATCACTGGAAGCATCGGTTAGTCCATTATAAAAGATATCAAGTATTTCATTTTTCTTAAGAGGATGATCAGGCAAAGCATTAAGTAACTTGAGAAGCCTCTCCCAAGCTTGTGGGAGACTCTCTTCTTCAATTTGCACAAAATTGTATATTTCCCTCAAAACAGCTTGTTTCTTATGAGCAGGGAAATATTTAGCAGAGAACTAATAAATCATATCCTGGGGACTACGCACACAACCAGGATCCAGAGAATTAAACCATATCTTAGCATCACCCTTTAATGAGAATGGAAATATTTTGAGGATATAAAAGTAGCGAGATCTCTCATCATTAGTGAACAGGGTGGCTATATCATTTAATTTAGTAAGATGTGCCACAACAGTTTTAGATTCATAGCCATGAAAAGGATCAGATTCAACCAAAGTAATTATATCAGGATCAACATAGAATTCATAATCCTTATCGGCAACACAGATAGGTGAAGTAGCAAAAGCAGGGTCAGGTCTCATTCTATCATTAAGAGATTGCTTATTCCATTTAACTAATAACCTCTTAAGCTCATAGCTATCTTTACAAGCTAAAATAGCCGCAGAAGCTTCTTTATCAAAAATATAACCCTCAGGAATAACGGGCACGTTTTCATCATCCATTTCATCAACATAATCAGTTTCAATAATTTCTTTCTCTCTAGCCCTAGCAATTTGTTCATCAAGAAATTCACTAAGTGGCACAGTAGTATCAAGCATAGAAGTAGCTTCATCATAAGTATCATGCATAGCGGAAGTGGCATCATCAATAACACGCGACATATCAGAACGGATAGCAGAAGCAGGTTTAGGTGTCGCAAGCTTACTCAAAACAGAAGGTGAATCAAGTGCAGAGCTAGATGGCAGTTCCTTACCTCCCCTCATAGTTGAGGGATAAATTGTTGTCTTAGCGTCTTTCAAGTTCTTCATAGTGAGCAGCAGATATAAATCCCAAGTGACTCAAAGAATAGAGCTATGCTCCCCGGCAACGGCGCCAGAAAGTAGTCTTGATAACCCACAAGTATAGGGGATCGCAACAATTTTCGAGGGTAGAGTATTCAACCCAAATTTATTGATTCGACACAAGGGGAGCCAAAGAATATTCTCAAGTATTAGCAGTTGAGTTGTCAATTCAACCACACCAGGATAACTTAATATCTGCAGCAAAGTATTTAGTAGCAAAGTAATATGCTAGTAGTGGTAACGGTAACAAAGGTAACAGTAAAAAAGTTATATTTTTGGTATTTTGTAGTGATTGTAACAGTAGCAACGAGAAAGTAAATAAGCGAAGAACAGTATGTGGAAAGCTCGTAGGCATTGGATCGGTGATGGAGAATTATGCCGGATGTTGTTCATCATGTAATAGTCATAACATAGGGTGACACAGAACTAGCTCCAATTCATCAATGTAATGTAGGCATGTATTCCGAATATAGTCATACGTGCTTATGGAAAAGAACTTGCATGACATCTTTTGTCCTACCCTCCCGTGGCAGCGGGTCCTAATGGAAACTAAGGGATATTAAGGCCTCCTTTTAATAGAGTACCGGACCAAAGCATTAACACATAGTGAATACATGAACTCCTCAAACTATGGTCATCACCGGAGTGGTCCTGATTATTGTCACTTGGGGTTGCGGATCATAACATATAGTAGGTGACTATAGACTTGCAAGATAGGATCAAGAACACACATATATTCATGAAAACATAATAGGTTCAGATCTGAAATCATGGCACTCGGGCCCTAATGACAAGCATTAAGCATAGCAAAGTCATAGCAACATCAATCTCAGAACATAGTGGATACTAGGGATCAAAACCTAACAAAACTAACTCGATTACATGATAGATCTCATCCAAAACCCATCACCGTCCAGCAAGACTATGATGGAATTACTCACGCACGGCGGTGAGCATCATGAAATTGGTGATGGAGGATGGTTGATGATGACGACGGCGACGAATCCCCCTCTCCGGAGCCCCGAACGGACTCCAGATCAGCCCTCTCGAGAGGTTTTAGGGCTTGGCGGCGGCTCCGTATCGTAAAAAGTGATGATTTCTTCTCCTCTATTTTTTCTCTCCGAAAGCAAATACATAGAGTTGGAGTTGGCGTCGGAGGAGCTCCAGGGGGCCCACGAGGTAGGGGGGCGCGCCCTGGGGGGCACACCCCCCACCCTCGTGGACAGGGTGTGGGCCCCCTGGTCTTCATCTTTTGCAACAATTTTTTTATTATTTCCAAATAGACGTTCCGTGGAGTTTCAGGTCATTCCAAGAACTTTTTCTGCACATAAATAAAACCATTGCAATTCTACTGAAAATATCGTCGGTCCGGGTTAGTTCCATTCAAATCATGCAAGTTAGAGTCCAAAACAAGGGCAAAAGTGTTTGGAGAAGTAGATATGACGGAGACGTATCAAACATCCCCATGAGGGATCTAGTTTTGAAGAGCACGTCGCGAGGGTTCCAACGGTGAAAACGGATCTGAATTTTGACACGCGGTTTAAAAGATATGTATTTTATAATTTTGAAAACCAAAAATTAATGCACGAGGGACAAACATGAGAAACATTAATGCATCGGCATGCAGGAATCCATCACGTGAGAAGAGACCACATAGGGATAATTAATTAGCAGTGTCCTTCTTAGCACTTTTTGGTTTCCAAATCGGGACGAAGGAACAAAAAGTTTCCTAAAAAGCAGGCCGCCCACAAGCGCTAGCGGGCGCCCAGCCGCCCGCTAGATGCGTCCTTTTTTGTAATGGAAAATAGCAGGAAATTATCTTATCGCGACATGCCATTATTGTGTCCGAGTGAATGTTATGGATTCTAAGGGTGGTCGTTCAAGATATCGCCCATAAGTTACCAATATCTTTGTTCTGGGTAGGAATTGCTTCAACAAGTATATTTATTCTGAATGAAAGTTACAAAGTTATTCGCTATATTTTAGGAATTGGTGGTAACACATATTCCGCTACACTTGCAAGCGGTGGACACCAGAGAGTGGAGCAGGACTGAGGTCGCCGCCGGCGACGACGCAGCCCCAGTGGAGACACCAGTCGCCGCCGCACCCAAATCCGCATCCAGACGTTTACAAAAACCAGCCATCGATTGCTTTGAACCCAACGAGGCCCGACTCTTGGCGGAGAACTTCTTAATAGTGGACTTCTTCTTCTTGCTGATAGGGCCCAAGGCGCCCGAGACTAGGGAAGGAGGCACATCCACAACCCCAGAAAGCGAGGGAGAGGCATGGCACACCGCCGATGAGTGAGTGCCCAACCCCTTCTCTGCAGAAATAACATGATCCACAGGGGCACTAAGGGAGTCCCGGACTAGGGGGTGTCCGGATAGCCGGACTATCGTCACGGCCGGACTCCAAAACTATGAAGATACAAGATTGAAGACTTCGTCCCGTGTCCGGATGGGACTTTCCTTGGCGTGGAAGGCAAGCTTGGCGATACGGATATGTAGATCTCCTACCATTGTAACCGACTCTGTGTAACCCTAACCTATACGATGTCTATATAAACCGGAGGGTTTTAGTCCGTAGGACGAACAACAATCATACCATAGGCTAGCTTCTAGGGTTTAGCCTCCTTGATCTCGTGGTAGATCTACTCTTGTACTACCCATATCATCAATATTAATCAAGCAGAGTAGGGTATTACCTCCATCGAGAGGGCCCGAACCTGGGTAAAAACATCGCGTCCCTTGTCTCCCCTGTTACCATTCGCCTAGACGCACAGTTCAGGACCCTACCCGAGATCCGCCGGTTTTGACACCGACATTGGTGCTTTCATTGAGAGTTCCTCGTAGTCGTCACCGATAGGCCCGGTGGCTCCTTCGATCATCAACAACGACGCGTCCAGGGTGAGACTTTTCTCCCGGACAGATCTTCGTGTTCGGCGGCTTTGCACCGCGGGCCAATTCGCAGCCATCCGGAGCAGATCGAAGCTACGCCCGGCCATCGTGTCAGATTTGGAAGTTTGAACTATACGGCCGATATCCGTGGAGACTTGATCTTCGACGGATTCGAGCCGCAGCCAAGCGTGCCGCAGACCGTCTCGATGGGCATGATCTAGCTCTGCTGACGAGCAAAGGCCACGGAGGCCGCACCAGCACCAGCTCCGACCCTTAATCCGGGCCGGATTCCCAATCGAGGACGAGTGGTTGGACACCGCCTCGGGGCTACAATCTCTCTGGCAATCGAGGCGAACTCCATCCCTGTCGCTGCGAATACCTCGACTCTAGGGTGCCGGACTCCTCTCCGGACTCCGAACCCTCCGCGCCCCTGCCAATCGAATCCGATTGGGCGCCAGTCATGGAGTTCACTGCCGCAGACATCTTTCAGCACTCGCCCTTTGGCGACATCCTGAATTCACTAAAGTCTCTCTCTTTATCCGGAGAGCCCTGGCCGGACTACGGACAGGAAGGTTGGGATGCAGACGATGAAGAAATTCAACGCCCACCCACCACCCACTTTGTAGCCACTGTCGATGATTTAACCGACATGCTAGACTTCGACTCCGAAGACATCGACGGTATGGACGACGATGCCGGAGACGACCAAGACCCAGCGCCTACAGGGCACTGGAAGGCCACCTCGTCATACGACATATACATGGTGGATATCCCAAAAGATGGGAACGGCGATGGAACAACAGAGGATGACCCCTCCAAAAAGCAACCGAAGCACCGCTGCCGGGCGCCGCTCTAAATCCCGCCACAAAGAAAATTGTGATTCCGCACGGAGATAATAACACCCGAACAAGATTGAAGACAACCCCTCCAAGCAGGACTCAAGCGCGGGAGGAGGGAGAAGCAAGTCCGCAGGACAAGGCGCGTAAAGAGAGGTCAAGGGCGATAATTATGCGCCTCCCTCGAAGATGAGGCAAGCCTCGACGACGACAATTTGTCGTGCCTTAGGATCCCGCCAACAGAGCGTTTCAAATGCAGTCTTATATCCACGGCAAGCAGCCTCAAGAAAAAGCAGCAGCAGATAGAGCTGATCAAGACCTGCTAATGACAGATGGACTGAAGTCCTTGCAGCGAAGAGTATGAACTCGAACGCCCCTCCAAAAGCTACCCCAAACGCAGGCCGTTGCCTCGATCAGAGGAGGAAGCACCCAAGTCACCAGCGCACGACATGGCAGACCGGCCACCCCGTGGCCGCGACAGAGAAGCCACTCGGCCCTCCACTCAAGCCACACCCCGACGCCGCTCAAAAAGTACCAAGGCACGGGAAAACGCGCCGGACTTGCGAGATATATTGGAGGATAAGGGAAAACATACAAGATCGATCTACGGATCGCATGGGCGCCCAACGACGCTGGATGATTACCGTCGCGCCGGATACAGCAAACCTGGCCGGGCCGAACACAGTAGACAAAGCTCATATGAGCTACATCGCGATATAGCCCAATACAGAGGCGCCGCACACCCACTATGCTTCACAGATGAAGTAATGGATCATCAAATTCCCGAGGGCTTCAAACCCGTAAACATCGAATCATACGATGGTACTACAGATCTCTTGATGCGGATCGAGGACTATCTCCTCCATATCCACATGGCTCGCGGTGATGATTTACATGCCATCAAATACCTCCCACTCAAGCTTAAAGGACCAGCTCGGCATTGGCTCAACAGCTTGCCAGTAGAATCAATTGGTTGTTGGGAGGACCTGGAAGCCGCATTCCTTGATAATTTCTAGGGCACATATGTGCGACCACCAGACGCAGATGACCTTAGCCACATAATTCAGCAGCCAGAAGAATTGGCCAGACAATTCTGGACACGGTTCCTAACAAAGAAAAATCAAATCGTTGACTGTCCGGATGCAGAGGCCCTTGCAGCCTTCAAACATAACATTCGCGACGAGTGGCTTGCCCGGCACCTGGGACAGGAAAAGCCAAAATCCATGGCAGCCCTCACAACACTCATGACCCGCTTTTGTGCGGGAGAGGACAGCTGGCTAGCTCGAAGGAACAACTTGGCCAAACATCCTGATAGTTCGGATACCAAGGACAAGAATGGCGTGTCGCGTCATAACAAGAAACAAGTGCCACATTAACGGCGATAATACTGAAGATATGGCCGTCAATGCCGGATTCAGAGGCTCTAAACCCGGTCAGCGGAAGAAGCCATTCAAAAGAAATAACCAGGGCCCGTCCAACTTGGACCGAATACTCGATCGCTTGTGCCAGATACATGGCACCCCGAAAAACCAGCCAATCATACCAACAGGGATTGTTGGGTGTTCAAGCAAGCAGGCAAGTTAAGTGCCGAACTTAATGACAAGGGGCTGCATAGAGATGACGAGGAAGAGCCCGCCCGAATAATAGAGGATGTAAGGGTTTTCCTACACAAGTGCGGACGGTGAACATGATATACGCAACCCACATACCCAAAAGGGAGCGGAAGCGTGCACTAAGGGACGTATATGCGATGGAGCCACGCCCGAAGTTGAACCCATGGTCTTCCTGCCCGATCACCTTCGATCAAGGGACCACCCCACTAGCATCCATCACGGCGGCTTCGCCGCATTGGTTCTTGACCCAATTATCGACGGATTTCACCTCACCGTAGTCCTCGATGGACGGCGGTAGCAGCCTGAACCTGCTTTATCGGGATACCGGCGCAAAATGGGCATAGACCCTCAAGGATTAAACCTACAAAGACGACCTTTAAAGGCGCCATACCGGGTGTAGAGGCCAGTTATGCGGGCTCGCTTACACTCGAAGTGGTCTTCGGATCCCGGATAACTTCCGGCGAAGAGTTAATCTTTGACATCGTCCCATTCCACAGCGGCTATCATGCATCGCTTTCGGACGAACCGTGACGGTAAAGTTCAATGCGGTGTCGCACTACGCATACCTCAAGCTCAAGATGCCAGGCCCTCGAGGAGTAATCACGGTCAATGGAAACACCGAACGCCTTCTCCGAACGGAGGAGCACACGGCGATCCTCGCGCGGAGGTACAAAGCAGCCTCTCACAGCAATTCTCGAGTCCGCCACTAAGCGTCCGGACACCGCCAAGCGCGCCCGAGTAACCTACAACAAGACCGCCTCGCACGATTCAAGCATCGCAGTAGCAATCCGCCCCAACCCCGCCTCGAAATCGTGAAGCTAGTATTACACGTACATAATTACGCTCCGAGATACCATGGGCATATGGGGAGGGGCAAGACCACGGCACGCCAAGAATGCGGCTCGACCGCACTGTGGGCCCCGATTGTGTCATTCTTTTTTTCCTTTTTCTTCCTTTTTCTTACTTTCGTGACTCCGTCTTGAGAAGTCCTGTCCGGCACTTGAATCGCCGAACTCACGATGCAACAGCCAGGAAGCGGAAAGCCACGTCGAATGTTCGGTGGTCTCTATTACGAGCATTATACCTGTTTTACATACCATCCCGCAGCCTACCCTCGAGGGGGACATGTTAGATAGTCCCATCCCTTGCTTATAGCACTATTTGTATCGCTCGCTTTCATTGCAGTACCTTTTTGAATAAACAATACATAGGTTTTGCTTATTATTGCACTACTTGCTTTATCTATACATATGTTCATTTCATGACATGTTGCAACCGTACACTTTGGTACGGCCAATACACCAGGGCTTAAGTATCCCAAAATTATGGTGTGATAAGTCCGAACACTTTCACAAGTGCGGCACCCGAGCTTATAACATTATATGAATCGGCTCGAATCATGTCTTGGGTCAATAGTTGGGTTTTCCGGCTCCCGTGTTTTGGTACCTTACATTCCGTTATATCGGCTAAGGTAGCACCGGAGAACCACTGCAATTGTGCCCCGGTTGAGCTGGGTTGAGCACGTTAGTGGAGAAAGCTAAAACTGACCGTCATGATAGGGCGAGAGCCGGTCACTGTTCGAGTGGTTTTTCGGGTTCCTAAAGACTTATGCCGCTTAGAGCGAGGAACCGGAATTGTCCAGCCAAGGCGTGGATAGCGCCCCGAACTCGGTCTTCCGAATACTAGGGGCTTCGCCGAAATTTAAAATTATAGAATTCTATGGCTAAGTGAGAGTGTTCAAGCATTATAAGTCCGGTTGCCTTGTTCGTTGTGTTGAGCGCCTCCCTAGATGGACCCAAGAATGGGAACAAGAGTGCTCAAGTTTATCCCGAACACCCCAAAGACTCGTGGCATGGGGGCTGAAGCCAATGACTTGCCATCTCTCAAATTTGATAAACGGCCGCATGTAAGGTAATATTTTAAATTAACAAGCGTTGCTTAAGCGCATATGAACAAGTTTTCAGCGTACAGGATAACAAATGCGAGCCTATTCGAAAATTACATCCTTGGAGCACTCATCCGCTATTCGGCGGGCACCCTTTAGGAGGCCCTCATAGTACATTTCGGGCGTATGATGCTCATGGCCCTTCGGTGGCCGTCCGTCACAAGCTTCTCCGCATCCAGCTTGCCCCAGTGCACTTTAGCACGGGCAAGGGCCCGACGGACACCTTCAATGCAAACAGAGCGCTTGATGACTTCAATCCGTGGACAGGCATCCACCAGCCGCTGCACTAAGCCGAAGTACACTACAAGAAACTTGTTAATACATGACGGTCCTTGTCCGTCATGGACGAGCCAAAAACTGTCATGCGTGCCCCTCCATGACGGATTTAAAATCCGTCATGTATATCGCGTCATAATTTGACATTGTACCTTCCATGACGGTACTTGGCTGTCATGGATCTCGCCATAGGCCCGCCAAGCCCAAACTAGGGCGTGACGGAATAAACCGTCACCGATTTACATGAGCCGGAAGGACATGACCCGACATGGCGCCTATGTGTATCTCGATGTGGAGGCCATGTGTATCTGACGTGGAGGCCACCACGGGCGTGTATTACCCAGCCCAATTCCATTCCAATCGAACACATTAGCCCATATTTTAGTCCAGCCTGTTTTCTCGATGCATCACAATTTACAACAAGACCACCAAATCATATTCATTCAAAAAATAGCACTGGTTCACAAGACAATATAGATTTCCAAAATAGCATTTGTTCACAAGACAATACAGATTTCCAACAATCTAGTCTGGCTTCAAAAAACAAACCTGAATATCAAACATCACAAGTATATCTAGAAAGAGCTATAAGTATTTTTTTGTAAAAAGTCGAGTAACACGACTTCATTGAAAATCCAAAGTGCTAGCTAATTTGAATCTCCAACACCACCACCAGTTCGAGCAGCTATTCGGACCCAACTAATTCTTGCTAAAAAATATTCAATCTCTAGTAACACGTATAAACAACCAAACCTGCATAGAATCAAAAACAAATACAAAATTATAGTAAGTTATAACAGCCAGCTCCCATACAATACAATGTAGTCCATAGTTAATGTAACATGAAAATAGTAATACCGAGGCACACTTTCTTCATCAATTAAAGGTAATTCATCAATAAACATGCTTTTTAAATGTCATGTAAAATAAAACAACTTGAAGAAAAGATCATTTTAGCCAATTAAATGAACCACTTAGTGATCTATTATGCTAACGATAAACTTCATTACAAAGAACAAATATTCATGAGCACCATACTACTTCAGTTAAGCAAGATGAACCTAATGGTTAAAATATATATATTCGATGCTACGCACCATAAACTTCACATCTAGATTAACCACACTCACATCTGGATTAACCACACTGATATTTTGAGACTGAACAAATGCACTACATAGCAGATCAAACACTCTTAAATCTGAAGCATAAATAATATACCATCTATTAGTAATCTCAAAGAAAAACGTGCAATCATCAATTCCATCGCTCATTCAGATTGCAAAACTGTACGCCAGATTTTCGGAAATACAAGAGTCCAAACTCCATCACCTCTGCTGTAATAAGTGAAAAAACTAAGCATCAATTAAACTGTTGCTTGCAAACCCAAATAATTCAAGGGAAAATGGAAGGATTATTTGGACAATATTAAGAAGTCGTGCAATAAATGAATAAGAAATCAAGGCTGTAATAAGTTCATTTCAAGGGTTTCACTTTGTGTCAGCTATTTGAATAAAGTAGAAGCAATCAGACAAAGACTGGCATGCTAGAGAATCAATGAGTGCAGCAGGATGAAGATGTACTCTCATCCATGTTAGTAAGTAAAATGCAAAGTAACAACTCCAGTCTTTGCATAAAATGCACCAGTCTAGCTTCTTGGCTTCTTACATCAGCATTGTTTGCAACCATATTAATATAAAACTTAAAAGATTCAATCAGAAACGCAAAAGAACAAGGGAGGCACCTCCTCTTCCGCTGGCATCGAGTTGGTGCTTCTGCTGCGGAGATATCATAAATTGATGGGTATATGGCATGAGCAAAATCACATGAAAAGAAAAATGAAATTTGTTGTGGAACTACAAACTATCCTGATTGTACTACTGCTGTACATTAGTACAATGAGGAATATTTGTGGAACTGCTCCAACTAGTGCGTGCTGTTGGTTGTGCTACACCACAAACATGTTTAGAAGCAAGAATGCGTGAACAGACAAAAAAGGTGCTGCATTTTCAATCATACAATGCACTTAACATCCAAAAGGGATGGATTTACGCTGGAATTTTATTCGAATTAGGTTAATGCATGCAGTTCATGGGGATGTAGAGTTGCAGGCGGAATCCAGCTCGGTTCTGGAGGGTAGAGAGAGAGAGAGCGCTCACTTGCACAAAGCGGATGGCATGAGGAAGCAGCCACGAGTGATCCCCACCCCATCCTTGGAGAGGCTCCTCTGGCCGTTGGTCGTGTGGTGTGAGGAGAGGACGCCAGCAGTCATCCATCGCCGGAGCAATCTGGTCACTCAAGTTTAAATAAACTTACTCTAAATGACCGAAACATTCCCATCAAGATATTGTACAGAAGATACATCCGATAGGTGATGACACATATATGCAATGTAACTTCCAGATTTACCATGAGATTTAGGAAATAAAAATTATTGGGATAGTGGATCAACTAATAACTTCCTGACACAAATTTTAAAGCATAAGCTGCTATACTTATGCTTATTTAACTTGCAATAAAATATCAAAACTACATGAGGAAATACAAATGCAACATATATTCTCTGGTTTTCAATTGCATAGTCAACAACAACAAAAAATTGTAGCACCTTCCTTCTCCCTCTCATTTCAACTAGAGAACACCTTTGCTCAAGCCCAAACGATAACGAATCTATTTAATCAAGCTCAAACAGCAGCAATCCCTAACTATCACTAGATACAATTCGGCTCGATGGCCATGAAACAGAGTATGGCACAGCCACAGGCTCGGAGCAGAGGAGGGAGGCAGTCGTAGATGTGCTCAGCGCAGCGCAGGTCGGCCGCCGCCCTCGCGCGGCAGAGGAGGTCGCCATAGGATGCAAGTGTCGCGCTGGAGATGCGGCAGAGGAGGTCTGGGTCACCTCATCCAGCCCAACGTGCGCGAGCGTACTGTGCTAGGGGACGCCATCCAGAAGGCGGAGAGGGTGCGTGGAGGCGCTGTGTGGACAGAGAGGAGCCGCCGGAGATGCGCCGGCGTTGGACACGACGCGGCAGCCGAAACCCTAGCCATGGCTAGGAGTCGCAGGCGAGCGCTGGACATCGGAAGCGCCGGGTCCAGCCGGACTAGAGGACGGAGGTGCCTGAGAATAGCTCGTGAGTGCGCCTCGTGTGGCAGACATCGCCGGAATCGGCTGGCGTGGTCACGGCGCGAGTTGTCGCGCGAGAGAGATATGGGTAGCGCGAGGGATGGATGGGCTGGGGGATGCAGCGGATCTGGTAGTTGCCGGAGCTACGGAGTTAGAGGAGGGGAGGGGGAGGGCCGTCGGTGAGGTGTGGGAGGAGGCACGCGCTGAGACGGTGGGTGGCGGCGATGTGTGGACAGGGGGCTGCGGAGGAGGGAGAGAGAGGAGAGGCTGAGGAGGATTTAGGGTTAGACTTTTATATGTGGACGGATAGACGGGCTTTAGCGGGCTTTGAGCGGGCTTGCGGGATTGTACCAGTCCATTCATGACAGTTTTTGAAACTGTCATCCGAAATCCGTCATGCATTAACAAGTTTCTTGTAGTGGTAGCTCCAGGGCATGGCCTCCAATGGCCACAACCGCGCTATAAGGCCCTTCATGGCCTGTTCGGCGACCTTGTGGAGCTCGACCAGCTGCTTCAGCTGGTCGTCGAGGCACCGGCTGTCCGCCTCAAAGATATCGAGACCGTAACACCTTTTCCGTCGAGCTCCCTCCTTGGCGCGGTAGAATGCGGCAGCATCGGACACACTACGGGCAAATCTGCGAATGCTCCCGGAGAGCTCCGAATCCGGGTCGATAGGTAATTCACTTTCACATGCTTGCTTTGCATAAAGAATGCCTTACCGCCGCTATCTTCTTTAAAGACTCAATTTCTGGAGGGCTTTTTGGGCCTCGGCCTTAGCAGCTTTGGCACTCTCAAGAACCGAGGCGAGCTCGGACTCTCGAAGTCTTGAGTCACGCTCCAAACTCTCGTGTTTTTCCACGAGCTTGAAGCTCTTGCCGCACCTTGGCCAGCTGCACCTCCCCTTCTGCCGCCAAGCGCTCCGCAGCCGCTTTGTTTTCGGCCACGGACACCGCTTCCTTCTGTGGCCGCCACCTCGTTCGTGGCCCTTGCAGCACTCCAAGTTATTCCTGTTATTTTTGCAACCAAAACCTTTTCTATAAGGTATTTCTTTAATAAGGTATTACTTACCTTCCTTGTCCTCGAGCTGCTTCTTAGCTTGTCCGAGCTCGTTCTCGGACCGCCGAGGTTCTGCTTCAATGCATTGACCTCCATGATCGGCAGAGGTCAGCAGCCAGTAGCCTGCATTCCCATATTGACATACTTATGTTAGACTCTTGCGTATATCTTTTAGATCCTTAGTCCGCCTTTTCTTTCCGAACACCGAACTAAGCATCGTGGGTTACCGCCTATGCGGTAATATTTTTACATATTCTAAACTTACCTCAAAGCCTATTAGAAGGCTGGTACAGGCTTCGGCCAGTCCGCTTGGCGGATCGAATCGTCGGATCAACGCACTCATCACGGCGGTGCTCCTCCTCGATGGAAGCGCTGTTAAGCGCCTCGAGCTATCCGGTGCCTCCGGCCGGACGGAGGACACCGGCGTCTTACCCTTCTTTATGGCGATCCGCTGGCCGGACTTTGGAACCGCTGATGGTTCCGGCATGGAGTCCGGATGAGGGTCGGGCCTAGAGCCCCTGGGGGTCTTGGCCCCCCGCGCGCCTGGAGTCCGGGAGGTTGCCTTGTGGCACCTCCTGCGCCACCTCCTCTTGACCAAGCCCCTCTTGGGGCCCCACCGCGGCGTCGTCCGCAGCGTGAGGCGAGGAGGCGGTCGGAAGCGAGGTACTCTCCATTTCCAACGAGCCCAGGGACCTGCTCGATGAATCGGCGAACTCGCCCTTGGGCGGGCTGCACGGTTGTTCGACATTAGAGAACACTGCAATACTAAAAAGCCATGGGTATCCGGACACTTACGATCTCGCCAGGGGCTTGGCCCTCGCATGCCAATCCTACTCGTCGTCGTCGAAGTTGGTGGAGAAGTCCGAGGAAGGGTTCTTCCTTCTTGGACCCTCCGGCCTCCCCATTTGGGGCGGCCTTCCTTTTCTTCTCCTCCGCTGGGGAGGAGCTTCTTCTTCTTCCTCCTCGTCTTCGTGGAGAAGATTACGCTTCGTAATCGGACAAAGACTCAAGCGCCGAGCTCCTTCGTGTTCCCGTGGCCTCCTTCTTGGCCTTCTTCTCCGGCACCACATGGGGTGCCGGAGCCAGCAGCCCCGTCAATCGGGTGTCCTCCGGGTCTTCCACAAATTGAAGGAGCCGGACAGTTAATCTGTCCGGACGTCTTCAGCCAGTCCTGTTAAAGATTAGGGAGTTTTAGATCCCGCCTAGAGTCAATCTATGAAAAAAGAGTCCCGTAAAGGGTAAAATAACTTACATCGCCGGCTTGACGCCGCGAGCTGTATCCGCGATCTTTGTTAGCGGACGCGGGAGCTTCGGCGCCCTTGAACAGCACCTTCCAGGCGTCTTCGTACATAGTGTCGAAGAGCCGGCTCAATGTTCGGTCTTGTCGGATCGAACTCCACAAATTGAAGGCCCGTTGTTGGCGGGGAGAATCCAGCGGATGAGCATCACCGGATTACGCCGACAAGCCCGAGATTCTTGTCCATCGTGTTTGGACGCATGTTTGGAGTCCGAATAGCTCTTCCGAATTCCCCCACGTCAGGCCCGTCTCTTTCCATGACGAGAGCCGTGTGGGGAAGCCAGATCTAAATTCGGGGGCCGCCACCCATTCGGGGTCGCGTGGCTCGGTGATGTAGAACCACCCCGATTGCCACCCCTTTATTGTCTCCACGAAGGCGCCCTCGAGCCATGGGACTTTGGCCATCTTGCCAACCATGGCGCCTCCGCACTCCGCTTGACGGCCGCCCACTACCTTCAGCCGGACGTTGAAGATCTTCAGCCATAAGCCGAAGTGGGGCTGGATGCAGAGGAAGGCCTCGCACACGATGATAAACGCCGAGATGTTGAGGACAAAATTCGGGGCCAGGTCGTGGAAGTCCAGGCCATAGTAGAACATGAGCCCCCGGACAAATGGGTGAAGTGGAAAACCTAGTCCGCGGAGGAAGTGGGGGAGGAACACCACCCTCTCATGGGGCCCGGGGGTTGGAATGAGCTGCCCCGCATCGGGCAGCCTGTGCGCGATGTCGCCGGACAAGTATCCGGCCTCCCACAGTCTTGTGATGTGCCCCTCCGTGACGGAGGAGGCCATCCACCTGCCTCCCGCTCCTGACATGGTTGGAGAAGGTTGAGGTGGGATGTGCGGACTTGGGTGAGAGAGCTCGAGTGCGCGGAAATGGAGAAGCAAAGGAGGAAGAAGGCGTAGGTGAAAAGGTGGATCCTTATCCTCTTATATGGATGGACGGAGCTATGCGTCCCCCACCAGCCTAGTAAAACTCGCTTATCTCTCAAGCGCCATAATCAATGGCGCGGATGGGTTACCCACGTCCGTATTGATGAGAATCCCGGAATAAGGGGGCACGATCTATGCTTTGATAAGACGTGCCAAGGAAACCACCTCGCTAAACGTGCTAAGGTGGAACGGTAAAAAACGATTCATATAAAGGCCTGGCCGTGGTGTGATGTCACGCCGCGGAATACGTCAACAGATCTGTGCAAAAATTATTCTCTCTACGGTGTTATGTGGAACTTGTTTTGCAGAGCCGGACACTATCCTTGTGTTCATAACCTTCTATGAAGTATTCGGAGGAGGAACCCGCCTCGCAATGCCGAAGACAACCAACGCGCCGGACTCATCGTCATTGAAGCCTGGTTCAGGGGCTACTGAGGGAGTCCCGGACTAGGGGGTGTCCGGATAGCCGGACTATCGTCACGGCCGGACTCCAAAACTATGAAGATACAAGATTGAAGACTTCGTCCCGTGTCCGGATGGGACTTTCCTTGGCGTGGAAGGCAAGCTTGGCGATACGGATATGTAGATCTCCTACCATTGTAACCGACTGTGTAACCCTAACCTATCCGGTGTCTATATAAACCGGAGGGTTTTAGTCCGTAGGGACTAACAACAATCATACCATAGGCTAGCTTCTAGGGTTTAGCCTCCTTGATCTCGTGGTAGATCTACTCTTGTACTACCCATATGATCAATATTAATCAAGCAGGAGTAGGGTATTACCTCCATCGAGAGGGCCCGAACCTGGGTAAAAACATCGTGTCCCTTGTCTCCTGTTACCATCCGCCTAGACGAACAGTTCGGGACCCCCTACCCGAGATCCGCCAGTTTTTACACCGATAGGCACCCTCAGAAGCAGCAACAATAGCAGGCTGGGGTGCCACCCCCTCGGCCGCTCTGCCAGTAGGAGCACTTGATTTAAACGTGCCACGAACCTTGGAACCCAGGACCTCCCATTAAGAGTAGGTAAATGGGGCCACAGAATCGCCCCCAACATTACTATCACCATGGCTATTGTCATCACCTGGTGTAGGCGTCGAATGATTAGGAGGAGGTGGTGGGGACGCCTGCTGGGCCGCCTGACCTTCGACGCGGACACAGATCCGATAGGAACTTCCAGAGGGGAAGACATCAATAGAGCCATGAACACGAGCCAGATCCAGACACCAAATCTTCATAGGAGCAGGGACAAGATGATCAAGAGAAGATAGATCAACCTCAATTGGCTTACCAACCAGCTCACCAAACGCCATCAGGAATGAAGAGGTGCAGAGCCCCGATGGAACATCATCCAATAGAACCCAAACATCTAACATAGAACCAACATCCTGAGCGCCACCCTCCGTCGCTTTGATAGAGACCACGATTTGATTGAGGGGCAAAGTGAAACTAGTGCAAGAAGAAACCATCTTCAAACTTTCCTTAGATGGGAATACAACTGCAAATTCTGACTCAGAAACCTACCGCACTTGCCAGTCCCAGCCCTCGAGCCCCCACTCTTTGAGCTCATCCATGATGACTTGGCAGGATACTGCTTGGGATTTCACAGATATGATGGCACCGTTGGAAAGAGCAGACACCAAACAGCCATAACCAGATCACGTTCCAAAGCAAAGAAGGAACAACCCGGAAGACCAAGGCCAAAGTGCTTGAAGGCCGGTGGCTTGCAGCGGTTCTGGCAATCCATACTAAGATGGCCGTCGGCCCGACAGATGAGGCAAAATGGGGGGAAGGTGCAGTGGGATTGGAAGTGCCCCGTCCGGTGGGAAGCAAAGCAGGTGAGTGTAGACAAAGGACTAGATAAGGAAGGGGGGGGGGGGAAACCATGCGGAAGGGGAGGAGAAGGAAGGAGGATGCCATCACCAGCGGCAGGAGAGGAGGAACTAGGATCTGAAGGACTGAAATTGTGCGCCTTGTAGTGGTAGGATGAACCATACCCACCCCACTGGTACTATCGTCCTCCATCGTCGGCCCCACCGCTACCTCCACCGTAGACCCGCCCGCCATTCCCAGATCCAGCACCACCCGATCGGGTGACAGGACGTGGGGGCGCCGTAGGGCCCCGCGGTGGATCAGATCTTGGAGCAGTTGGACCAGCAGCAGAGCCAGACACCGTAGCCTCCCAGGGATCCGCCACCCCAGAGCCCCACTCAGCAGGCGAAGAGGCCTGCACCGGCCCCGCACCGGAGCCCGCATCCACCACTGTCGAAGCCTCCGAAGAGATAGCACGCTCCTCCCATTGCAGCCACACCCGGCTAGTCGCCCAAGCCTCGCGGTCACGAGCCATCTACTCGTGCTAGCCGTGCTCCGCCTCGAGCTTTGAGCTTTGAGCAGCTTCGTACTCCAGATCAGAAGTAGCCTCTACCAAACTTTCACGACGACGCTTGTCGCCCGACACAGCCTCACTAGAGGAACCACGAGATTTGTCCATGGAGACCACCTCCACAAATGAGAGAGAGATGGGAGGGGGGAGTGGATCAAACGAGACGACTGATAGGGAGAGAATGACAATGCACGTTAGATCTGGAAGCCGGAAATCCTAGGCCATGGTCAAGCAAACCCTTACATATCCATAAGTAGCCCCGCACAACAGGGCTAGCAGACGAGGGGAGGATGGGCTAGCCCACAAGCCCACCACGAGCCACAGGAGTCGGCCCAACAACAACGCCAGGGAGGGGAGGGGAATCAACCCAAGAGAGCGGGCCCAGTGAAGGAAATATGCCCTAGAGGCAATAATAAATTTGTTATTTTATATTTCCTTATATCATGATAAATGTTTATTATTCATGCTAGAATTGTATTAGACGAAAACTTGATACATGTGTGGATACATAGACAAAACACCGTGTCCCTAGTAAGCCTCTACTAGACTAGCTCGTTGATCAAAGATGGTTAAGTTTCCTAACCATAGACATGTGCTGTCATTTGATTAACGGGATCACATGATTAGGAGAATGATGTGATGGACAAGACCCATCCGTTAGCTTAGCATAATGATCGTTAAGTTTTATTTCTATTGCTTTCTTCATGACATATACATATTTCTTTGACTATAAGATTATGCAACTCCCGGATACTGGAGGAATACCTTGTGTGCTATCAAACGTCACAACGTAACTGGGTGATTATAAACATGCTCTACAGGTATCTCCGAAGGTGTTTGTTGGGTTGGGATAGATCAAGATTAGGATTTGTCACTCTGAGTATCAGAGAGGTATCTCTGGGCCCTCTCAGTAATGCACATCATAATAAGCCTTGCAAGCAATGTGACTAATGAGTTAGTTACCGGATGTGATACGTCTCCAACGTATCTATAATTTTTGATTGTTCCATGCTATTATATTATCCATCTGGGATGTTTTATATGCATTTATATGCTGTTTTATATGATTTTTGGACTAACCTATTAACCTAGAGCCCAGTGCTAGTTTCCGTTTTTTTCCTTGTTTTTGAGTTTACAGAAAAGGAATACCAAACGGAGTCCAATTGACATGCCAAATTTTGATGATTTTTTATGGACCAAAAGAAGCCCCCGGAGTAAAAGAGTTGGGCCAGAAGAGTCTAGAGCCATCCACGAGGGTGGAGGGCGCGCCACCTATCTCGTGGATGACTCAGAGACCCCCCTGACGTGAGACCGACGCCAAAAATGCCTATAAATACAGAAACCCCCAGAAAGAAACCTAGATCGGGAGTTCCGCCGCCGCAAGCCTCTGTAGCCACCAAAAACAAATCGGGACCCTGTTCCGGCACCCTGCCGGAGTGGGGGATCCATCACCGGTGGTCATCTTCATCATCCCGGCGCTCTCCATGACGAGGAGGGAGTAGTTCACCCTCGGGGCTGAGGGTATGTACCAGTAGCTATGTGTTTGATCTCTCTCTCTCTCTCTCTCTCTCTCGTGTTCTTGATTTGGCACGATCTTGATGTACCGCGAGCTTTGCTACTATAGTTGGATCTTATGATGTGTCTCCCCCTCTACTATTTTGTAACGGATTGAGTTTTCCCTTGGAAGTCATCTTATCGGATTGAGTGTTTAAGGATTTGAGAACACTTGATGTATGTCTTGCATGTGCTTATCTATGGTGACAATGGGATGTTCACGTGATCTACTTGATGTATGTTTTGGTGAACAATGGTACCTCTTGAGCATGCGTTAGTTTTCCCTTGAAGAGGAAAGGGTGATGCAACAAAGTAGCGTAAGTATTTCCCTCAGTTTTTTGAGAACCAAGGTATCAATCTAGTAGGAGAGTACACACAAATCGCCTAGTACCTGCACAAACAATAAAGAACCTTGCAACCAAAGCGATAAAGGGTTGTCAATCCCTTCAAGGTCACTCGCAAAAGTGAGATCTGATAAAGATAATAAAGTAAATATTTTTGGTATTTTTGTTGTATAGATTGGAAAGTAAAGATTGCAAAATAAAAGAACGGCGACAGAAATCGGAAAATAGAAGATTATATGATGGAAAGTAGACCCGGGGGCCATAGGTTTCACTAGTGGCTTCTCTCAAGATAGCATATATTACGGTGGGTGAACAAATTACTGCCGAGCAATTGACAGAAAAGCGCATAGTTATGAGAATATCTAGGCATGATCATGAACATAGGCATCACATCCGTGTCAAGTAGACTGAAACGATTCTGCATCTACTACTATTACTCCACACATCGACCGCTATCCAGCATGGATCTAGAGTATTAAGTTCATAAGAACAGAGTAACGCATTAAGAAAGATGACATGATGTAGAGGGATAAACTCAACTGAAAAGCACGTTCCTGTGATTTATAAAACTAATCTCATGCGCGCAAAAGTTTTCGTTTTTCCAGCAAGATCAAATTAACTATCACCGTAGGTTATCCTAAAGGTATTACTTGGCACAAACACTAATTAAAACACAAAACCACATCTAACCAGAGGCTAGATGAATTATTTATTACTAAACAAGAACAAAAATAAAAAAACAAAAATAAAATTGGGTTGCCTCCCAACAAGCGCTATCGTTTAACGCCCCTAGCTAGGCATAAAAACAAGAATAGATCTACGTATTATCATCTTTGGCATGCAATCCATAAGTGGCTCTCATAGTAGATTCATAAGGTAATTTGATTTTCTTGGAAAGTGTTCCATGCCTTTCCTTAACGGAAATTGGATATAATATTTCCTTCTTTCATGTCAATAATTGCACCAATCATTCTAAGGAAAGGTCTACCAAGAATAATAGGACATGTAGGATTGTAGTCTATATCAAGAACGGTGAAATCTACGGGTACATAATTCCTATTCGCAACAATAAGAACATCATTAATCCTTCCCATAGGTTTCTTAATGGTGGAATCCGCAAGGTGCAAATTTAAAGAACAATCATCAAATTCACGGAAACCTAACACATCACACAAAGTTTTTGGAATCGTGGAAACACTAGCACCCAAATCACACAAAGCATAACATTCATCATCTTTAATCTTAATTTTAATAGTAGGTTCCCACTCATCATAAAGTTTTCTAGGAATAGAGACTTCTAGGTTTAAGCTTTTCTTCATAAGATTGTATTAAAGCATCAAGGATGTGTTTAGTGAAAGCTTTATTTTGACTATAAGCATGGGGAGAATTTAACACAGATTGCAACATGGAAATACAATCTATCAAAGAGCAATTATCATAATTAAATTCTTTGAAATCCAAAATAGTGGGTTCATTGCTATATAAAGTTTGGACCTCTTCAATCCCACTTTTATCAATTTTAGCATCAAGATCTAAAAACTCTGAATCATTGGGACGCCTTCAAACTAAAGTTGACTCATCTCCAGTCCCATCTTTATCTAGATTCATATCGGAAAACAAAGATTTAATAGGATTTACATATATCACTTTTAGATCTTCATCATTATTATCATGAAAACTAGAAGAACACGCTTTTATAAAGCAATCTTTTTTCGCACGCACTACTGGAATTAGCTTATTTGCCGCCAGCCAAGTCTTTGCCATCTGCTGGCTGACGACAAATAAGGTCTTTGTCGTCCGCTTACAGAAAACGGACGGCAAAGAACTGGCTGACGGCAAAGAACGATCTTTGCCGTCAGCCAATTCTTTGCCGTCAGCTAGCGAACGACAAAGAATCTTTGCCGTCAGCTAGCAGATGGCAAAGAGAGTGGTGGTCCCCACTTGTGGGTTCTTTCTTTGCACTCATCAATGGAAGTTCTCATGGCCTTGAGAGACTCATTGATATCATGCTTAGGTGGAATAGATCTAAGTTTCAAAGAATCAACATCAAGTGAAATTCTATCCATGTTCCTAGCCAACTCATCAATCTTAAGCAATTTTTCTTCAACGAAAGCATTGAAATTCTTTTGAGAATTCATAAATTATTTAATACTAATCTCAAAATCAGAGGGAATATTATTAAAATTTCCATAAGTGTTGTTGTAGGAATTGCCATAATCATTAGAGGAATTACTAGGAAACAGCCTAGATTTAAAATTTCCTCTATACGCGTTGTTACCAAAATTGTTCCTACCCACAAAATTCACATCCATAGATTATTATTATTCTCAATCAAAGTGGACAAAGGCATATCATTAGGATCAGAAGAAACACTCTTATTAGCAAACAATTTCATAAGTTCATCCATCTTTCCACTCAAAACATTAATCTCTTCAATCGCATGAACCTTTTTACTAGTGGATCTTTTGGTGTGCCATTGAGTATAATTAACCATAATGTTATCTAGGAGTTTAGTAGCTTATCGTAAAGTGATTTCCATAAAAGTGCCTCCCGCGGCCGAGTCTAAAAGAAGAAGCAAAATTTAATCCGGCATATTTTTTTATATAATTGATAACCCACAAGTATAGGGGATCGCAATAGTTTTCGAGGGTAGAGTATTCAACCCAAATTTATTGATTCGACACAAGAGGAGCCAAAGAATATTCTCAAGTATTAGCAGCTGAGTTGTCAATTCAACCACACCTAGATAACTTAATATCTGCAGCAAAGAATTTAGTAGCAAAGTAGTATGGAAGTTAGCAGTTTTGTAGTAATTGTAACAGTGGCAACGGTAAAGTAACTAAGCAAAGATCAATATGTGAAAAGCTCGTAGGCATTGGATCAATCATGGATAATTATGTCGGATGCGATTCCTCATGCAACAGTTATAACGTAGGGTGACACAGAACTAGCTCCAGTTCATAAATGTAATGTAGGCATGTATTACGAATATAGTCATACGTGCTTATGGAAAAGTACTTGCATGATATCTTTTGTCCTACCCTCCCGTGGCAGCGGGGTCCTATTGGAAACTAAGGGATATTAAGGACTCCTTTTAATAGAGTACCGGACCAAAGCATTAACACTTAGTGAATACATGAACTCCTCAAACAATGGTCTTCACCGGGAGTGGTACCGATTATTGTCACTTCGGGGTTGCCGGATCATAACAAATAGTAGGTGAATATTGACTTGCAAGATAGGATCAAGAACTCACATATATTCATGAAAAAATAATAGGTTCAGATCTGAAATCATGGCACTCGGGCCCTAGTGACAAGCATTAAGCATAGCAAAGTCATAGCAACATCAATCTCAGAACATAATGGATACTAGGGATCAAACCCTAACAAAACTAACTCGATTACATGATAAATCTCATCCAACCCATCACTGCCCAGCAAGCCTATGATGGGATTACTCACACACGGCGGTGAGCATCAAGAAATTGGTGATGGAGGATGGTTGATGATGATGACGGCGACAGATTCCCCTCTCCGGAGCCCCGAACGGACTCCAGATCAGCCCTCCCGAGAGAGTTTAGGGCTTGGCGGCGGCTCCGTATCGTACAACGCGATGAATATTTCTCTATGATTTTTTTCTCCCCGAAGGTGAATATATGGAGTTGGAGTTGAGGTCGGTGGAGCCTCAGGGGGCCAATGAGACAGGGGGCATGCCTAGGGAGGGGGCAGGTGCGCCCCCACCCTCGAGGGCAGGGTGTGGGCCCCCTGGTCTTGATTCTTTCGCTAGTATTTTTTTATAAAGTCCAAAAATATTCTCCGTGAAGTTTCAGGTCATTCCGAGAACTTTTATTTCTGTACAAAAATAACACCATGGCAATTCTGCTGAAAACATCATCAGTCCGGGTTAGTTCCATTCACATCATGCAAGTTAGAGTCCAAAACAAGGGCAGAAGTGTTTGGAAAAGTAGATACGATGGAGACGTATCAACTCCCCCAAGCTTAAACCTTTGCTTGTCCTCAAGCAATTCAGTTGACAAACTGAAAGTGATAAAGAATTTTTTTTACAAACTCTATTTGCTCTTGTTGTTGCAAATATGTAAAGCCAGCATTCAAGTTTTCAGCAAAGATATGAACTAACCACATTCACAATAACAATTAGGTCTCATGTTTACTCATATCAATGGCATAATCTAGCAAGCAATAATAATAAATCTCGGATGACAACACTTCCTCAAAATAATCATAATATGATATAACAAGATGGTATCTCGCTAGCCCTTTTTGAGACCGGAAAACATAAATGCAGAGCATCCCTGGAGATCAAGGACTGACTAGACATTGTAATTCATGGTAAAAGAGATCTAGTCACAGTCATACTCAATGTAAATTAATAGCAATGCATGCAAATGACAGTGGTGCTCTCCAACTGGTGCTTTTTAATAAGAGGATGATGACTCAACATAAAAGTAAATAGATAGGACCTTCGAAGAGGGAAGCAGTGATTTGTAGAGGTGCCAGAGCTTGATTTTTGAAATAGAGATAAATAATACTTTTTGTGGTATACTTTCATTGTCAACATAACAACCAAGAGATCTCGATATCTTCCATGCTACACACATTATAGGCGGTTCCCGAGCAGAATGGTAAAGTTTATACTCCCCCACCACCAACAAGCATCAATCCATGGCTTGCCCGAAACAACGGGTGCCTACAACTAACAACAGTCCTGGGGGAGTTTTTTTGCAATTAATTTGATTTGATTTGAGCATGGGACTGGGCATCCCGGTTACCAGCCATGTTCTCGTGAATGATGAGCGGAGTCCACTCATCGTGAGAATAACCCACCTAGCATGGAAGATATAGACAACCCTAGTTGATACATGAGCTATTCAAGCATACAAAACATAATTTCATTTGAAGGTTTAGAGTTTGGCACATACAAATTTACTTGGAACGGCAGGTAAATACCGCATATAGGAAGGTATGGTGGACTCATACGGAATAACTTTGGGGTTTATGGAAGTGGATGCACAAGCAGTATTCCCGCTTAGTACAAGTGAAGGCTAAAAAGAGACTGGGAAGCGATCAACTAGAGAGCGACAACAGTCATGAACATGCATTAAAATTAATCAACACTGAGTGCAAGAATGAGTAGGATATAATTCACCATGAACATAAATATCGTGGAGGTTATGTTGATTTTTGTTTCAACTACATGCGGGAACATGTGCCAAGTCAAGCCACTCAAATCGTTCAAAGGAGGATACCACCCTATCATACCACACCACAACCATTTTAATAGAATGTTGGCACGGAAGGCAAACCATTATAAACTCCTAGCTAATTAAGCATGGCACGAGCAACTATAATCTCTACTTGTCATTGCAAACATGTTTCATTCATAATAGGCTGAATCATGAACGACGAACTAATCATATTTACAAAAACAAGATAGATCGAGTTCATACCAGCTTCTCTTATCTCAATCAGTCCATCGTACATCGTCATTATTGCCTTTCACTCGCACGACAGAATGGTGTGTATAATAATAATAGTGCACATGCATTGGACTAAGCTAGAATCTGCAAGCATTTAATACAAGAGAGAAGACAAAGTAATATGGGCTCTTAGTTAAATCAACAATAATGCATATGAGAGCCACTTAACATTTTCATCATGGTCTTCTCCTCTCGACCCCTAAAGAAAAGAAAAGAAATAAAACTATTTACACGGGAAAGCTCCCAACTAGCAAAAGAAGAACGATAAATCTTTTTGGGTTTTATTTTAATTACTACTACTACAAGCATGGAAAGTAAACTAACTAAAAGCTACTGTCAGGACCCCGATTCCAAGTCACATCGATCTAGCTGGTAACACCTCATATCGCTTTGCGGCCTCACGCACGGTATTCCCACGGGTGTCGCCTTACCATGGCCCGGGACCGTTTGCGCCTTTTGTCTCACGTATATGATAGTGTCGCTAGCATCCATATGACAGAGAACCCGGCCGACATGGCTAGTCGTGAACCCAAAGCGGCGCTTAGCCCATGGGGACAGACATACATGAATCACATCGAGCATGTCGGTCATCAACGTATGAATCCGGGCTGTAGCACTGGCTAACAGGACTCCGGTAACCCGGGCAGAAAGCTAGGCAGGACTCAGATGTCACCGCTGACATTTCCCGAAGAACGTAACGAGAACGAAGTGAAACACATGCCGGCCACCAAGTGTCCAAGCGGTGCTTTGGGCTAGCAGGACTCTGTGAACCGGGTCAGAAGCGGACTACTATCGCTCGTAAGCACCGGACTACATTTCCCCATAAGAGAGGCTGCCAAGGATAAACAACTAGATTGTCGGATCCCACACATACCAAGCATTTCAAACATACACACAATATGCTCAATATGTGTAAATATAACATGGCATCACAACATAACTCTACGACTCAAATATTTACTCAATAGGCTCCGAGGAGCGAGATATTACAAACATGGGTCTCATGACCCAACACTCGTGAGCATACAAGTCAAAACACAAGCGGAAGCTTAACATGTCTGAGTACAGACATCTACAAATGAAAAAGGCTGAGAAGCCTGACTATCTACCAGATCCTGCCGAGGGCACAAGATCGTAGCTGAGGTAACAAGCTAAACGCCGAAGCCCAAGCGGAACTACTAGCGAGACTGACGTCTCTCTGCAAAACATAAAATACGCAAACGTGAGTACAAACGTACTCAGCAAGACTTACATCAGAACTAACTACATATGCACCATTATCAACAAAGGGGTGGTGGAGTTTGACTGCAGCAAGCCAGCTTTGACTCGGTGGCTAACCTGAACTACGACTGCAAGTAACTCTTTTGAGGTGGCGCACACGAGTCCACATATTCACCATATCAATACACCACTATGGACCCGCTCCCGTCTCCCTACGAGAACGCAATCCATAGCACTCACGCTTATCTTGCGCATTTTAGAGTATCCACTTTCACTTGTCTATGAACTGATATAGGCAACCAAGTAGTCCTTTATCATGGACGCGCTATTCAATAGTTTATACCCTGCAGGGGTGTACTTCTTCACACACGCTCACCACTTACCACCGTTTACACGACATGTACTCGGCAAGCTTCAGCCGGAAGCCCAACGTGGGTGTCGGCCACGACCTTACTAAACACACGAGTCCCGAGTCCGTGTTTATCGCCTATTCGGGTTCCATCCGCAGGGAGTCCGACCGAGGTTTCCCATACAGCCCCGAACGATGTGTGCAGGGTTCCCGAGACACCAAACGGGCGAATCGGTACACCGGGCCACGTGCCTACCGCAACACAACCCACCCCTAAGGTCAGCGTTGCGTGCGGCCCCCAGCATGCTACAAATACTAGAAACTACTTGCAACTCCCGGTCTGAGGACAAGAGTGGTTAATAAGTCAAGAGGGTCAATTAAGGATCCCAATGCGTGGTAGTAGCTAAGTCTTAAATCACACACAGATCTCAGTTCTTAGGGACGGCTTCAATGAAACAACCCACCATCTACTCCTACATGGCCTCTCATCGATACCTTTACCAAAACGTGTTCCACACTTTCACTCTCGAACCCGACACAACCTTTCACTCCAGTTCATCATCCCGATGAGCCACACCTGACACAACTCTAAGCATAGCAAGCATAGCATGGTAGGAATCACAAACATGGCTCAATCAACTCCTACACATACTAGTGGGTTTCATCTAGTTACTGTGGCAATGACAGGTCATGCAAAGGAAGTGGGTTCAACTACCGCATCACACAACAGTTTGAATCGCGTT
Source organism: Aegilops bicornis (assembly GCA_021605145.1). NCBI lineage: Eukaryota > Viridiplantae > Streptophyta > Magnoliopsida > Poales > Poaceae > Aegilops > Aegilops bicornis. The sequence continues at coordinate 1,808,851 of CM038673.1, read as the reverse complement.
GTCTTAATGCAGTAAACAAGAGCAGAAGCAAGAATATGGGTTTGTATCGGAATGATCAATGGGTTGCTTGCCTGATGTAGTGGTGGTAGGATACTGCCCTTCAGACGGATATTCGGAATTATCCTCGAGGCGTAACCTATCACGAAAGACATACCGAAAATAAACACACATGGCAATATGCAACAATATGATGCATGCTATGACATGGCAATATGGATGTGTGTTGGCCTAATGCAAGCTGGAACAAAAAGGGATGAACTCATTTGAATCAAGGATTCAAATGTTAGCTCATTTAAAATAGCCCTAAAGGTGTATTTTCTTAATCTGCTTAAACAAAGAAGGTTAACTTGTTCTATCATGCATGAAACCTGTACCAATGGATAGAATGGATTTGTTGATCATTTTTCATATATAAATCTTTGCATGTGGAGGTATGGATTAATTTCTATGAATTTTTGAAGTTTGAACCATATTCTGGAATTTCCTATAATAGAATAAATCCGGAATTAATTTATCGTGTCGCAATGCGTCGGTGGTGACGCCGTGGTCAACGGAGACGCCCGTGTCAAACCGATCGATGGGTCCCGCATGTCGATAATTAGATTAGCTAAAATTTAATTAAAACTAATCCTAATTAGTTAACAGGCTGGGCCCCACATCATTGACTCAACAGAGTCAACCAGGCCCACCCGTGGTCAAAGTCAACGTCAGGCTGCAGCGTTTAGCCGCCGCGAGCCCGGCCAAGCGGTGGAAGTGGATTTGGCCATTCCGCGACCAAATGGGTCGCGGAGGGCATCTAGGTGGAGCTGGGGACAAGCCGCAGCTCTTGGTGGAGTTAGTGAGCTCGGGCGGCGGAATCGGCCGGGCGACGACTAGGCGGGCCGGAGTTCGGCCAAGGCAAACTCGAGGCTAGGGTGTGCGGTGAGGTGCGAGGAGTGTATGGTTGGACCCTCACGAATGTGGTGAGTCACGATGGACACCGAGAGGTGGCCGGAGGATGGCCGGGAGCACGTCGGCGACGAGCTCCGCGGCGGCGGGTGCGGGTGATCTTCGTGCGGTCGCTACAAAGCTCGAGAGCGAGAGAGGAAGGGAAGGGGGGGATAGCTCACAGGGCACTCGTGGAGGCAACCGGTGCGGTCGGGGACGGGCTGATGCGGCGACGGCGGAATCGGGCGAGGTTGGTGTAGTGGCCTCGGGCTACACGAGCACTCGAGGCTCGGCTAGCTCGACGAAGAAGAGGGCGGCGGAGCTCCTAGACACGACGGGGAGGAGCACAGACGACGGGGAGCGCGACTACGGCGATGGCGTGGCTGCGGTGGCGTCGGCCATGACGGGGGAGCGCGAGGGGGAGGAGCTGGGGAGGAAGAGAGGTGTCAGCGGGTTCCGGGGGAGAGAGAGAGAGTGATCCGCGTCGCGGCTCGGTGAGGAGGCGTGGCGACCAGTGCGTGGCGTGCATGCGGTGCTGCCGCCCGAGCACTGCCTACTAGCCAAGCCAAGCAGCTTGCTGGCCATTGGGCTGGGCAGTGGGCAGTTAGTAGGCGCCAGAGTAAGTATTTCCTTTCTGTTTTTCTTTTTCTATTTTTCAGTAACTTTGTGGAGTTTTAAAAATACTTAGATAGCTTCAAAATCACCAAATGGACCAGGTCCATAATTGGAATATTTCCAACATGAAACATTTTAGTTTGGGAATATTTGGGATTTGCAATATTTTATATAATTTTAAATGCCCAAACTCAAATACTTATGATTTAATTCAAAGACCTTAGGATGACCTAGAAAATTGTGCACCACTTTTGGCGGAGGCTCGAACCAAAGCAAAAGTGATGAGCATTTTTGAAGGGCATTTCAGGTTCATTGAAAATAATTTTAGTAAACCCTAGTTGGATTAAAAGGGGTTACGGGGTTTCATCTTCCCCATTTCAAATTTCATGAAAATTAAATATGATGCATGGATGCAATGCCACTAGTTACAAGCAAGCTCTAGGGCTGTGACAACTCACCCCACTAAACAAGAATCTCGTCCGAGATTCGAGACGTGAGGTAAGAAGGCGGAGGGGTACAAGCTAATACGATCTTCACGATCCAGGTTGCACTTCATAGGAACGTTGACACGATCACCATTTTGTCTCGACGTCTTGTCTTGAGAACTACATCCAACATGACAACGAGAAGAAAAGGGGGAATTTAGAAGAATCGATCTTCTTGAGGTTCAAAAAATTTAGGATCATCTTAATGATCCAAGATCAACTCATGGAATGAGACATAAAAACATTTCTGGAGTGGAGAGGTAAGACATGCATCAGTAAGGACGGAGGAAACAAGTTTACGAGTGTTTCAAAATAGCGAGGGAAGTTGCTATGATTCCAAAACGGGGCACCTTAGGGGAGGTGACGCAAAGAGTTATTCCCTTCAGTGGCAAAAAGAATTACTTTTGATATAGAGATCATTGAGACTCTTTATACCAGCCTAAGGCAATCACAATCGATCATTTGAAAGAGTTCGAAAGAATGACATACACGGACTAGAATGGATGATGTGGACTACCTTGTTGAAGACAACGCAACGGATGATTTGCTTATCATCGGAAATGGATGGGACCCATGGTAAGTCCACTTTTGAGGATGATCCTAGACAGCAACTGCTGGAAAGGACATCCCATGGAGAGTTGGCACGATGGGGTGAAAGCTGCGAACAAGATACAAATGTTGGAATATTCCAACCATCATATCTGCCTGAGATTCAGATCTGGTTGGTGTTAGGATATTCCAGACTCATCGAGTCTAGAAAGAAAAATGAAAGTTCGCAACACAAATTGACGAGAAGATGTTGCGAGATTCTCGGGAATGAACTACGATAGCAAGCTCCAAAACATGAGCTGGTTCTGCTACTAACATGTGAACACGCTGTCCCAGACAAGCATGGCCACGTAGTAGTCTTATATCAAACACTACCAAGTTCAGGTGGGGGAACCATCATCGAGGATAACGAAGTCCTTACATAAGTCCAGATTGGCTCTTAGGAAGGAACTTCTTCTCCTTGAACAAATCAATCAGTGGCTTGTTGTGCCAGGGAATTCATATGGAATGAAGATGATCAGTCTATCAGACCATAGAATAGTTCGCACATGCATGACTGAGTTGGGGTGGTTCGGAGGAAGCAAAACAAACTTTCTCGGATCCACGGCGACAACTTACAACAAATGCACGTGAATTAGAGGAAGTCACTTCTTTCATCCAAACATAGGCTTCATGAACGAAGCACGAAGGTAATGCTTACAAAGTTTCCAACACTAGGTTGATGTTCAACATGACTCATGGGGGAGACAAAATGCCGCTGATGGGCTCAACATCAACTCATCGGAATTTCCATATCACTGGACTTCCACCATCATGTGAACATGGTGATAGTACTGGTCAGGCCAAAAGATGTAATGGTGTATGCTCGAGGGATCAACCACGGGTAAGACAACATTACGAGCATCGTTGGTACTGATTTGATTTGACGATAGCCCACACTCAAATCAAAGGATTGATAAGACAATAGGTCCAAGAACTGATCACAGGGACCACTCGATGAAGATATCATCTTTCTTCAACACACACTACACAAGAATATCCCTTTGGAACGAACTAAGTTAGGCAAGCTTTTATCTTCCAATTCTCCAAGTTGTTGTCTAGCTTAACCAACTAGCTTAGGGATATCCAACACCGATTCTTGGAGAAAGGGTGGTTCACAGGAAACCAACTTGATCACGTGCTCAACATAACGATCGAAACAGCCCGGTAACACTTCCAAGAAGATATTTGGAAAGTCACGAACCACCGGTATGTTACTAAGCTCGGGAACAATCTTGCTTTTGAGGGCAAGACGACATGATCAAATGAGTGAGGACTTGACAAGATCCTAACCCATCAGTCGAAGTGTGCACCATAAATAAGGACTAGGTAGCACGATTAATCTTAGGATGATGATTTAATAACCAACATGCTAAGAATGGGAATATTGTCCATTTACTACTAAGCAACAAGTTGCTCGTAGTATTGATTTCACACATCACAATTCACTTGTCGGCATTCCGGTTACAACAACACGAGGACCGAGGAATGAATGATGATGGTGAGAAGTATCACTACGTCAAAAATTCATGAGAGTTGGTGCAGTTCTCATGTCAATTCTGACATAAAGGGGGTAATACTCCAAGGTAGAGCAGAACAAAGCTGAATTGGCATTTTGATCTGCGGGATACAACTACTTTGACCCAATCCTAAAAATGGATGAGGTGCTGGAGTTTGTTTCTCCTAGTCATTCCGAAATAGAATGGCTTGATGGACCACAATGATAATAGGCATCGATAAACACGATCGCACACATATTCTTGACTATCAATTGATAGAGCGAGTCGAGAATACAACTAAAGAGGGACAACTCAAGGAACATATAATTTTTACGAGTTGTGGATGCCTGATTAGTATGTCGAGCAAAGCTCAACATTTCTTCCGGATAATCCATGCAGAGAAGGTAGAACTGACAGATTCACAATTATGGATGGAGTACTCATCGAGAGCACTCTGGTTGTGATCTTTTAATTCAAAGAATTTCTGCCTTAACTAGTTCATGGTATTTGGAAGAAGGAAACACCATGGACCTCGAGGACTATCGCAAAGTTACTAATATCCTAAAGGAACTAGCAATTACTAACAACATGAAGTAGGGTGAATCTCGGGTTCAAGAACCCGAGAATAGAATGCCTACTAACTAATAACATCACGGGATGCTTTCAAGAATAATGGCCAGAATCATCACACTGGGGATACAAAAGCATTGCTAAATTGCTAGGTGACTTCCTAAACACCTAGGGTCATAATAATAACTCCAACATATATGTCGAGGCAATGGAGTACCTCGACTGACTGATTAGTGTGCTTAATCTGGCGCAAAAGGACATCAGAAACGGGAGGAAGGGATTTGCAAATGCATCAGATAGTTTAGAAACCTGGGATGACTCGGACAGCATAACGGCTGTAAATGCTCAAAAAAGATTTGGAACATCATGCAAAATGGTGGCATAACCATTCTACAACATCATAACAAGATTCCGAGATCAACAGTTAACATACAGAAGTAGTAGAAACTGAACTGGGCTTAAAACCAACAATCTTAAAAGTCTATGGATTAGTAACACGTCATCCTGATAGATAGATGAGAAGCCTAGTTCTTAAACCCCGTAGAAGAGAAGAGGATGACTCGGATCGAAGGCCATGAGGTATAAGGAGTAAAAAGAGCCTTACGTTCCTTCCATAATCAATTCCCTACATAACTAAAGCAGTTCTAGACACAAGCTGCGACCAGTTTGGCTTGGTAATCCTCTGACAGTCGAACTCACGATACCAACGCTGTCGGGACCCGATTCCAAGTCACATCGATCTAGCCGGTAACACCTCATATCGCTTATGACCTCACGCAGTATTCCCACTTGTGTCGCCTTACCATGGCCCGGGACCGTTTTCGCCTTTTGGCTCACGTATATGATAGTGTCGCTAGCATCCATATGATGAAGAACCCGGGCCGACATGGCTAGTCGTGAACCCAAAGCGGCGCTAACCGGGGACGGACATACAAGAATCACATCGAGCATGTCGGTCATCAGCGTATGAATCCGGGCTGTAGCACTGGGCTAACAGGACTCCGGTAACCCGGTAGCAGGCTAGGCAGGACTCGGATGTCACCACGTGACATTTCCCGAAGGGGCAGAACCACGAGCAGTGAAACACATGCCGGCCGATCAAGTGTCCAAGCAGTAGTGTTGGGCTAGCAGGGCGTCGGTGAACCGGTCAGAAGCGGACTACTATCGATCAGTAAGCACTAGACTACATTTCCCCATAAGAGAGGCTGCCAAGGATAAACAACTAGATTGTCGGATCCCACACATACCAAGCATTTCAAACATACACACAATATGCTCAATATGTGTAAATACAACATGGCATCACAACATAACTCTCTACGACTCAAATATTTATTCAATAGGCTCCGAGGAGCGAGATATTACAAACATGGGTCTCATGACCCAACACTCGAAACATACAAGTCAAAGCACAAGCGGAAGCTTAACATGTCCGAAATCTGAGACATCTACAAATGAAAAAGGCCGAGAAGCGACTATCTACCGAGATCTGCCGAGGGCACAAGATCGTAGCTGAGGTAACACGCTAAGCGGAGAAGCCCAAGCGGAACTACTGCCGAGTCTGGCGTCTCTCGGCAAAACATTCGATAAGCACACATGAGTACAAATGTACTCAGCAAGACTTACATCAGAACTAACTACATATGCATCATTATCAACAAAGGGGGTGGTGGAGTTTGACTGCAGCAAGCCAGCTTTGACTTGGTGGCTAACCTGAACTACGACTGCAAGTAACTCTTTTGAGGTGGTGCACACGAGTGCACATATTCACCATATCAATACACCACTATGGACCCGCTCCCGTCTCCCTACGAGAACGCCATCCATAGCACTCACGCTTATCTTGCGCATTTTAGAGTATCCACTTTCACTTGTCTATGAACTGATATAGGCAACCAAGTAGTCCTTTACCGTGGACGCGGCTATTCGAATAGTTTATACCCTGCAGGGGTGTACTTCTTCACACACGCTCTCACCACTTACCGCCGTTTACACGACATGTACTCGGCAACCTTCAAGCGGAAGCCCAACGTGGGTGTCGGCCACGACCTGACGAAACACACGAGTCCCGAGTCCAGGTTTATCGCCTTTTCGGGTTCCATCCGCGAGGAGTCCGCCGAGGTTTCCCATACAGCCCGAACGATGTGTGCAGGGTTCCCGAGACACCAAGCAGGCGAATCGGTACAGACCACGCGTGCCTACCGCAACACAACCCACCCCTAAGGTCAGCGTATGCGGCCCCCAAGATGCTACAAACACCGAAACTACTTGCAACTCCCGGATGAGGACAAGAGTGGTTAATAAGTCGAGAGGGTCAATTAAGGATCCCAATGCGTGGTAGTAGCTAAGTCTTAAATCACACACACAGATCTCAGTTCTTAGGGACGGCTTCAATGAAACAACCCACCATGTACTCCTACATGGCCTCTCATCGATACCTTTACCAAAACGTGTTCCACACTTTCACTCTCGAACCCGACACAACCTTTCACTCCAGTTCATCATCCCGATGAGCCGGACTGACACAACTCTAAGCATAGCAAGCATAGCATGGTAGGAATCACAAACATGGCTCAATCAACTCCTACACATACTAGTGGGTTTCATCTAGTTCTTGTGGCAATGACAGGTCATGCAAAGGAAGTGGGTTCAACTACCGCATGACACAACAGTTTGAATCGCGTTGTCTTAATGCAGTAAACAAGAGCAGAAGCGAGAACATGGGTTTGGATCGGAATGATCAATGGGTTGCTTGCCTGATGTAGTGGTGGTAGGATACTGCCCTTCAGACGGATATTCGGAATTATCCTCGGAGGCAGAACCTATCACGAAAGACATACCGAAAATAAACACACATGGCAATATGCAACAATATGATGCATGCTATGACATGGTAATATGGATGTGTGTTAGCCTAATGCAAGCTGGAACAAAAAGGGATGAACTCATTTGAATCAAGGATTCAAATGTTAGCTCATTTAAAATAGCCCTAAAGGTGTATTTTCTTAATCTGCTTAAACAGCAAGGTTAACTTGTTCTATCATGCATGAAACCTGTACCAATGGATAGAATGGTTTTTTCTGATCATTTTTCATATATAAATCTTTGCATTTGGAGTTATGGATTAATTTCTATGAATTTTTGAAGTTTGAACCATATTCTGGAATTTCCTATAATAGAATAAATCCAGTAATTAATTTACTGCGTCAGCAATGCGTCAGGGTGACGTCAGGGTCAACGGAGACGTCCAGGTCAAACCTGACTGATGGGTCCCGCATGTCAGCATAATTAGATTAGCTAAAATTTAATTAAAACTAATCCTAATTAGTTAACAGGGCTGGGCCCCACCTGTCATTGACTCAACAGAGTCAACCAGGGCCCACCCGTTGTCAAAGTCAACATCGGCTGCACCGGCGTTTAGCCGCCGGCGAGCCCGACGCGGCGGTGGAAGTGGATTTGGCCATTCCGGCGACCAAATGGGTCGCGGAGGGCATCTAGGTGGAGCTGGGGACAAGCCGCAACTCTTGGTGGAGTTAGCTGAGCTCGGGGCGGCCGGAATCGGCGCCGGCGACGACTAGGCGGCCGCCGGAGTTCGGCCGAAGGCGAACTCGAGGCTAGGGTGTGCGGTGAGGTGCGGGGAGTGTATGGTTGGACCCTACGCAATGTGGTGAGTGCGATGGACACCGAGAGGTGGCCGGAGGATGGCCGGGAGCACGTCGGCGACGAGCTCCGTGGCGGCGGGTGCGGGTGATCTTCGTGCGGTCGCTACAAAGCTCGAGAGCGAGAGAGGAAGGGAAGGGGGGGGATAGCTAGGCTCACAGGGCACTCGTGGAGGCAACCGGTGCGGTCGGGGACGGGCTGATGTGGCGACGGCGGAATCGGGCGAGGTTGGTGTAGTGGCCTCGGGCTACACGAGCACTCGAGGCTCGGCTAGCTCGACGAAGAAGAGGGCGGCGGAGCTCCTAGACACGACGGGGAGGAGCACGGACGACGGGGAGCGCGACTACCTGCGATGGCGTGGCTGCGGTGGCGTCGGCCATGACGGGGGAGCGCGAGGGGGAGGAGCTGGGGAGGAAGAGAGGTGTCGCTGAGTTCGGGGAGAGAGAGAGAGTGATCCGCGTCATGCTCGGTGAGGGAGGCGGCGGCGACCAGTGCGTGGCGTGCATGCGGTGCTCGCCGCCGAGCACTACTGCTACTGGCCAAAGCCAAGCAGCTCGGCTGCTCGGCAATTTGGGCTGGGCCAGTGGAGCCGTTTAGTAGGCGCCCGAGTAAGTATTTCCTTTCTGTTTTCTTTTTCTATTTTTCTGTAACTTTGTGGAGTTTTTAAAAATACTTAGATAGCTTCAAAAATCACCAAACTGGACCAGGTCCATAATTGGAATATTTCCAACATGAAACATTTTAGTTTGGGAATATTTGGGCATTTGCAATATTTTATATAATTTTAAATGCCCAAACTCAAATACTTATGATTTAATTCAAAGACCTTAGGATGACCTAGAAAATTGTGCACCACTTTTGGCAGAGGCTCTGAACCAAAGCAAAAGTGATGAGCATTTTTGAAGGGCATTTCAGGTTCATTGAAAATAATTTTAGTAAACCCTAGTTGGATTAAAAGGGGTTCTGGGGTTTCTGTCTTCCCCATTTCAAATTTCATGAAAATTAAATATGATGCATGGATGCAATGCCACTAGTTACAAGCAAGCTCTAGGGTCAGTGACAACTCACCCCCACTAAACAAGAATCTCGCCCCGAGATTCAAGACGTGAGGTAAGAAGACAGAGGGGGTACAAGCTAACACGATCTTCACGATCCAGGTTGCACTTCATAGGAACGTTGACACGATCACCATTTTGTCTCGACGTCTTGTCTTGAGAACTACATCCAACATGACAACGAGAAGAAAAGGGGGGATTTAGAAGAATCGATCTTCTTGAGGTTCAAAAAATTTAGGATCATCTTAATGATCCAAGATCAACTCATGGAATGAGACATAAAAACATTTCTGGAGTGGAGAGGTAAGACATGCATCAGTAAGGACGGAGGAAACAATTTTACGAGTGTTTCAAAATAGCGAGGGAAGTTGCCATGATTCCAAAACGGGGCACCTTAGGGGAGGTTATTCAAGCAAACAATAAAATCATGTGCTACCGTACTCTTATAATCTAGAAAAATAGGGGGCAGCAACTTTTCCTCTTTCTCATAATGCCTAATAGGTATCTCAAAGTGTGCCGCAAGGCACGAAGCAAAGATGCCTCCGAAGATGGGACCCTTTGTTCGGTTCAGATTTAATTGTTTAGCAATAATAGCGCGTAAACTGAAAGTGGTATCATGAAACAAAGCATGGCACAAAATAACAATATCAGGGGCACTGAGATTTCCACTGTTTCCACGACCAATTAAGCATCTACTAGCAATTATTGCGAAGTGACGTAGAACAGGAAAATGTATGCTAGTAATTCTTGCATCAGAAACTTTCCTCGTTTCCCCTACAACAATCGTATCAATAAACCCCTCCACATCATTACGATGTGGTTCCTCTATGCTGCCCGCAAACGGTATCTTACAGACCCGACAAACATCATATAGTGACATCTCCTTAACCTCATCATATAGGTGAAACTCCACTGATGGTGGTGATTTCTTAGCATGAAAGTAAAAATTTTGCACGAAAATATTAGTGAGTAGGAGATACTGTTCACGCTGGTCACGGAAGAAGTCGGTGAGGCATGCATTCTCAGCCAAGTGATAGAAATCATCATAAATTCCGGCGGCCTTCAAGAACTCATCACAAGGTCATTCGCACGGCCGAACCTCCGTAGTACAAGGGAGATTATATGTGGGCTTCTTATTCTCCTCACTTTGCTTATTCTTCGAACTTCGGCTGGAACAGCCCCTCAAGAATCTCTTCATCATTTCTTTCTCTGAATAATTTCGGAAATTTTTAGTGACTAAAACAAAACGTGAACCAAACTCAACAAGATTGATAGCAACTAGTCTCACAAGTGCCTAGAGACTAGAGCATGCATTAGAACTACTTGGGACCATATAAATTTGACATGCAAGCTCAAGAACAGGGTCACCTTAGCAGCAAAAAATTGCAATGAATAAAGCACTAGAACAAAAACTAATTGGACCATTGGAGGGGTCACATACCGAAGAACAATCCCCCAAAACAGTTTCGTGAATGAAGATTTGAGCAAGGAGATCGAAAATGGCAGCAAGATGAGCTAGAACACGGGTTTGAGCTATGGGAGGATTTTTTCTAGAGGAAGACGAAGTGTGTGGGTACTGGAATAAGTGGAGGGGGTCCACGTGGGGCCCACGAGGCAGGGGGCGCGCCCTGGACCCTCGTGGCCAGGTGGTGTGGCCCCCTGATGTGTTCTCAGTGCCAATAATACTTAAATATTTTAGAAAAAAATCATATTTCATTTTCGGGGCATTTGGAGAACTTTTATTTTTGGGGTATGTTTTTATTGCAAGGATAATTCAGAAAATAGATAGAAAATACTATTTTTGCTTTGTTTAATCTAAATAACAGAAAGTAAAAGGAGGGTACAGAGAGTTGTGCTTCCTAACTTCATCCATCACATGCTCATCAAAAGGAATCCATTAACAAGGTTGATCATGTCTTGTTAACAAACTCTTTCCGAATATCATGAAACCGGAGAATTTTCGAATAACACTAAGTTACCTCAACGGGGATATGCATGTCCCCAACAATAAGAATATCATATTTCTTCTTGAGAGTAGGAAGAGGAAATTCAAAACCTCCAATAATAATTGTTGAAATCTTTCTGATAAAATTGATACTGTGGACTTGAGGTTGTTTCCTCGGAAAGTGTATCGTATGCTCATTAACATTAACATGAAAGGTGACATTGCCTTTGTTGCAATAAATAACAGCCCCTACAGTATTAAAAAATGGTCTACCAAGGATAATCGACATACTATCGTCCTTGGGAATATCAAGAATAACAAAGTCCGTTAAGATAGTAATGTTTGCAACCACAACAGGCACATCCTCACAAATACCGACAGGTATAGCAGTTGATTTATCGGCCATTTGCAAAGATATTTCAATAGGTGTCAACTTATTCAAATCAAGTCTACGATATAAAGAGAGAGGCGTAACACTAACACCGGCTCCAAGATCACATAAAGCAGTTTTAACATAGTTTCTTTTAATGGAGCATGGTATAGTTGGTACTCCTGGATCTCCTAGTTTCTTAGGTATTCCACCTTTAAAGGTATAATTAGCAAGCATGGTGGAAATTTCAGCTTCCGGTATCTTTCTTTTATTAGTAACCATAGCTTTCATATACTTAGCATAAGGATTCATTTTAAGCATATCAGTCAACCACATACGCAAAAAAATAGGTCTAATCATTTCAGCAAAGCGCTCAAAATCCTCATCATCCTTTTTTTGGATGGTTTAGAAGGAAAAGGCATGGGTTTCTGAACTCATGGTTCTCTTTCTTTACCGTGCTTCCTAGCAACGAAGTCTCTCTTATCATAACGTTGATTCTTTGACTGTGGGTTATCAAGATCAACATAAAGTTCAATCTCTACATCATTGTTATTGCTAGGTTGAGCATCAACATGAACATCATCATTAACATTATCACTTGGTTCATGTTCATTACCAGATTGTGTTTCAGCATCAGTGTTGGTGTACAAAAAGAGGGGTGCAATTTTGTACCCCTATACATGTGCACGTGCAGTCGGAGCCGCGCCCGCGGTCACACCAAGCAGAACAGGGGAGGTGAGCCAAGGTAAGACTGAAGCCCAAGATAATCAGAGCAACGCCAAGGCCAAGACCACAAAGAGCAGAGGGACGAAGCAGGTTCCCCCGGCAAGACCCTTGCCGGGGCAGCCTCAGCAGCCCCGGCAAGACCCTTGCCGGGGCAGCTCGCCCCACACCAACAGAGCGAGCCACCCTTGAGCCCACGGTCCCCAACGCCATCATCCACGTGGGGCCAGGGCTCGGGAAGGCACCTCTGTGGTGGCATGCAGATCTTTGTGAAGACATATTCAAGATCAGATGAGGATTAGAAGACGACGATCCTCGGCAAGATCCTTGCCGAGGAAGGCCACCAGATCCTCGGCAAGGCCCTTGCCGGGGACGACAGCGCGCCATGTGATGAAGTCATGTACCTGGGGTAGGGTCATAGACCTGCCCAAAGGTACCCTCCACAAGGAGACTCACAAGAGAAGCAACCTTCCAGTCGACCATGTAGGTATCCACTTGACAGATTCAAAGACACTCGACTACGAAGACCCACTCGACCACCAGGAGTCCAAGAGACACTCGGTATCCAAACGATCTGTAGTTAAATAGTCTTTATGACCTTAATGACACTTTATGTAAGGCGTTACCAGTAACGCCTAGTTTTAACGCACCTTAAACCCTCTACTACGATGGCTGGCTGGGGTCCTGGCGCACTCTATATAAGCCCCTCCACAGGTAGAAGGGTGGGCACCCCTGTAACACATACACAGATAATCCAGTCGACCGCCTCCGGGCTCCGAGACGTAGGGCTGTTACTTCCTCCGAGAAGGGCCTGAAATCGTAAATCCCTTGCGTATACAACTACTCCATAGCTAGGATCTTGCCTCTCCACACCTACCCCCCATTCTACTGTCAGACTTAGAACCACGACAGTTGGCGCCCACCGTGGGGCCGGTGTTCTAGCGAATTGTTGGAGAAGTTGGGATTCTTTCGATCTACGGCATCATGGTTTCAAGTGGAGTTCTGGTCGATGGCCACGAGATCCGTCTCGGTGCGCTCACGTTCGTCGCCGACGACTCCGCTTGGCTTCAGGAGGCTCCACTCGACGTGGACGCGCTCCCCGTCCGCGGGGCGACGCACTTTCGCGCATGTGTCCGCGGCGTCCTCCTGCGGCAACCGTCGACCCAGTATGGGTCGGCTCCTGCGCTGTCTTCACTCCCAGTCTCCCACCGGCGCAAGCGTTCCGGTCGGTCGAGGCTTCAGCGGTGGGTGAGGCATGCGATGGCCCGCCAGTCGGCCATCCCCCAAGTCGCGGCGATCAAGCCTGGCGAATCTCTCTACGGCCTGTTCGACCTGTCGACTGGCTCCGTAGAGACTGCATCCGAATGCGATAGCAGTTACCCGGCGGCAGAGGTTCTGATGGTCGATGGACCACGCAGTCCCCCTGGATTCACCCGCACCAACGAAGGTGGTGGTGGAGGTCATCCGGTGCAAGCCCACGAAGAGTACTTGCCCGAGGCCCTCACTTCGCTCCAGAGGGAGGAGCTTCGTCGTTGGAACATGGATGCACTTCACACTCCTACCGTTGGAGAAACCCCCGAGGCTCGCGCCTTGGAGGATGCGCCAGCCAACCTGGCTGGCGCACTCGATCGAGAATCTTCAGCGAGTACTCGAAGCGTCTGTGAGTGAGGGTTCCAGAATCCAGTCGACGCCAGCTCTTTCAACCGCCAACCCAGGTATATCGAACTCCGATTCAGAATTTAGCAGCTGCCGCCCGTATAGCAGAGTCAATTCAGCCTTCCCAGTCGGAGGCAGGTAGAGGTTTGCAGCAAATCAGGGATTTGCTCTGGGCGGCAGGAGATCAAAACTCAGTTGTATCCCAGTCGCGGAACAGGGTTCACAGCCGATCCGTCGCTGCGAATTCATTCCAGTCGGCCCATAGTCCAAGATCGCCCCCGAGGCGTGAGGAACGTGGGGGCTGGCGTGATGATCAATACAAGGGCCGCGAGCAGTATGAGCACCGATTCGATCGCAACGATCGACGTCGAGTGCCCACTCCTCCCCCAAGGGGTGGATCATACGCTCCTCGGCAGCAGGACGACAGACGCCAGCACAGTGCTGGGCGAAGAGTTCCAGTCGACCCCAGGGAACCAGGCTTTGATGCGAGATCTATTATCGTTCAAGGTTTGGTCGACAGGAACAGAGCTCACCGAGACGGCCATGATAGAGATGTTCCTTCCAGTAGTAGAGTTCATGTCTCGGGACCAGACTGTTTCAGCAGAGCCATCAGGGCCGCAATGATTCCTCCCAACTTCAGGTTGGTGACTGGAGTCAGCAAGTTCACTGGAGAATCCAAGCCTGACACTTGGCTTGAAGATTACCGAGTGGCGGTTCAGATCGGCGGTGGCAACGATGAGGTAGCCATGAAGCATTTACCTCTTATGTTGGAGGGTTCAGCCATGGCGTGGTTGAATCGGTTAGCACCCAGCAGTATTTACACTTGGGAAGATCTTGCCCAAGTGTTTGTCAGGACATTTGAAGGAACTTGCAAACGACCAGCAGGTTTGACAGAGTTGCGATGCGTGCGTGCAAAAGTCGAGTGAAACTTTGAGAGATTATATCCAGAGGTGGATCACTTTGCACCACACAATCGAGAATGTATCCGATCACCAGCACTCAGTGCCTTCAAGGAAGGTGTCAAGAATGTAGAATTGAGTTTGAAATTTGGTCGAACCGGAGATATGACCCTGAGTCGGATGATGGAGATTGCCACCAAGTATGCAAATGGTGAAGAAGAGGATCGGCTCGGAGTGGTAAATATAAATCGCCGCCAATGAGACCGGCGGAGGAAATTCCAAATGGAAGCGAAACGGAAAGCCAAGCCGGCTCCCGGAGAGGCCTTGGCAGTGACCCCAGGAAAGTTCAAGGGGAAACCCAAGGGTCCTTGGAACCCTAAGAAGGTGAAAGACCGGGATGGGAACGACGTGTTGGATTTACCATGTCATATTCATACAAAGAAAGATGAAGAGGGTAAACTCATTTACCCGAAACATACAACTCGACAGTGTCTGATCTTGATTCAGCAGCCCAAGGAAACAGCCCAAGGATAAGGATAAGGAGACAGACAAAGTTGAGGACAGAGATGACAGTGATGGTGGATATCCTCAGGTCAATTCCACCCTAATGATTTTTTCTGACGTCGAAAGCAAAAGTCGATTGAAGGTTATCAATCGGGAAGTGAACTTGGTTGCTCGGCGACTCCCAATTATCTGAAATGTTCCCGCATCGCCATCACATTCGACCGGTCGATCACCCGGCGCACATTGCCACCACAGGAGGCAAGCATTGGTGGTCGACCCAGTTATCGAAGGCACTCGACTGACCAAAGTCCTGATGGATGGTGGTAGTGGCTTGAACATATTATACGCGGAGACATTGAAAGGGATGGGCATTCCGATGTCCAGACTCAGTACCAGTAACATGAGCTTCCACGGAGTCATTCCTGGAAAGAAGGCTGAGTCACTCGGCCAAATTGCTCTTGATGTAGTTTTGGTGATTCAAAGCATTTCCGGAAAGAAAAGTTGACCTTTGAGGTTGTGGATTTCAGAGCGCTTATCACGCTATTCGGGAGACCAGCTTATGCACGCTTCATGGCCCGACCATGTTACGTGTATCTTAAACTGAAAATGCCTGGTCCCAAGGGCGTGATCACCGCCACGGGCAATCGGAAGAAGGCGTAAGAGTGCTTCCAGAAGGCTCTAAGATCGCCGATGCTCGGTTGGCGGTGGTAGAGCTACAAGAGTATCGTAAAACTGCAGATCCGAGTGATTTGTTGCGAGCTAAGAAGCCCGCCATGAGTCAAGATTCGATCATTGGCGAGACGAAACAGGTTCACATTCACCCGACGGATCCCGATGCTGCTCCGACCAACATCTCAACAACACTCGACTCAAAATAGGAAGAAGCGCTCATCCAGTTCCTCCGTGAGAACTGGGACATCTTTGCATGGAAGCCTGCTGACATGCCGGGTGTTCCCAGGGGCTGGCTGAGCATCACCTACAAGTCGACCCAAAATTCAAACCAGTTAAAGAGTATCTTCGGCGGTCCGCCGTCCAGAAGAGCAAGGCCATTGGCGAGGAGGTGGCTCAGCTCTTAGCAGCAGAGTTCATCCGAGAGATCTACCACTCCGAGTGGCTCGCCAACGTTGTCATGGTCCCCAAGAAGGACAAGTCGTTGCGCATGTGCATCGATTTCAAGCATATCAATCGGGCCTGCCCGAAAGATCATTTCCCTCTTCCTCCCATCGACCAAATAGTCGACTCAACTGCGGGATGCGAGAGGTTGTCTTTTTTAGACGCCTATTCCGGGTACCATCAGATCCGTCTATATGGACCCGATGAGATTAAAACAACGTTCATCACTCCATTCAGGTGCTTCTGTTATGTCACCATGCCATTCGGTCTCAAGAAAGCCGGAGCCCAATTCATGAGTATGATTCAGAAGTTTTAGCACACTCAAATCAGTCGGAATGAGTAACCATACATGGATGATATAGTGGTCAAGTCACGAAAGGGTTCCGACCTGTTGGACCGACCTTGCTGAAACATTTGCCAATCTCGTGGAGGTATGATATCAAGCTTAATCCATCAAAGTGTACATTTGGAGTTCCCGTGGAAAGTTACTCGGTTTTCTCATTTCGAGCGAGGAATCGATGCTAACCCGTAAAAGGTGGGCACCATACTCGAATGAAGCGCCTGTGCATGTGCACGATGTCCGTAAACTTATCGGATGCTTGGCCGCTTTAAGTCGATTCATCTCTCGCCTCGGTGAAAAGGCATTGCCTCTTTACCGATCGATGAAGAAGTCGAGACAAGTTTGAGTGGACTCTAGAAGTTGATGCAGCGCTTGCGCGAGCTCAAAGCTCTGCTCTCCACCCAGCCGGTGCTTGCTGCTCCAATCAGCAAGGAGCCTTTGCTGCTTTACATTGCAGCCATCGGACAAGTCATCGCACTGCATTTTACGATCGGCGGGAAGAAGAGGAAAAACCTTCAAAGTTCAACGCCCGGTTTATTATCTTTCAACGAAATCGACCCCATCAAAGCAAAGATACCCTCACTATCGTAAGCTTGTTTATGGGATCTATATGACCATGAAGAAGGTTGCTCATTATTTCTCCGATCATTCCATTACGATCGTCGTGACGCCTTTGTCAGAAATTCTTCATAACAGAGATGCAACTGGTCGAGTGGCAAAATGGGCGATTGAAATCCTTCCCCTTGATATCAAATTCGAGGAAAAGAAAGCCATCAAGTCCCAAGCAATAGCAGATTTCCTCGCCGAGTGGACTGAACAGCAGCTTCGACCCAAGTTCACTCGGTACACTGGACTATGTTTTTCGATGGTTCCAAGATGCTGAACGGTTCTGGTGCAGGGGTTGTATTGGTTTCCCCCCGAGGAGATAGGCTCAAGTATGTTCTCCAGATTCACTTTGATTCTTCCAACAACGAAGCAGAATATGAAGCACTCATGTATGGGTTGCGCATGGCCATTTCACTCGGCATCTGTCGCCTTATGGTCTATGGCGACTCGGATCTGATTGTTAATCAAGTGATGAAGGAGTGGGATGTCAGAATCCTAGCTATGACAGGTTATTGTAATGTAGTGAGAGAGTTGGAGAAGAAATTCGAGGGGTTACAGCTTCATCATATACCCCATCGAAAAAATCAAGTCATGGATGATTTGGCGAAGATAGGGTCCAAGAGGGAAGCCATTCCCAGTGATGTATTTTTGGAACACATTCATGCTCCATCAGTGCAGGAGGATCCTTTCACAGAAGAAGCCCCGCAGCAAAAGAGTGCCAATGATCCGACTGAAGTTGAGGTCCCAGCTGTGGTCGACCTGATTATGGAAGTTGTGGTCATCACTCCCGACTGGACAGAGCCGTACATCGCAAATAACCTAAGGAAAGAGCTCCCAGAGAATGAAGAAGAGGTTTCACAGATCGTCCGTCGATCCAAGGCCTTTACAAAGGATCAAGGGACAATTGTACAGAGAAAGCGCGTTCGAGTCGGCCGTAAGTGTATCACGCCGTAAGAAGGTCGATAATTCTTGAGGATATCCACTCGGGGACTGTGGCCATCATCGTCCTCTCGGACCATTGTGGCTAAAGCATACCGAGCGGGATTTTCTTGGCCGAAAGCAAATGAAATGGCAAAAGAAATAGTCGACAAGTGGGAAGGATGTCAGTTCTATTCCAACATGTCGCACAAGCCAGCCTCAGCCTTGAAGACCATTCCACTCGTTTGGCCCTTCGCTGTTTGGGGATTGGACATGATTGGACCGTTGAGAATCGCGTAAGCGGTTTCACCCATTTGCTAGTAGCGATCGACAAGTTCACCAAGTGGATCGAAGCCAAGCCCATCAAGAACCTCGATGCATGCACTGCTATCAGTTTCATCATAGATTTGATATTCAGATATGGAGTTCCGCATAGCATCATCACCGACAATGGGTCAAACTTCGATAATGACAAGTTCAAAGCCTTCTGCGCCTCTCAAGGCACGCGGGTCGACTATGCTTCAGTGGCTCATCCTCAGTCGAATGGACAAGCAGAACATGCAAACGGCCTCATTCTCAAAGGGCTAAAACCTCGGCTGATGCGTGATCTCAAACACGCAGCAGGAGCTTGGGTCGACGAACTTCCATCAGTTCTCTGGGGATTGAGGACCACTCCTAATCGGTCGATTGGGAGAACTCCATTCTTCCTGGTCTGTGGAGCTGAAGCAGTTCTGCCGAGTGACCTGCTTCACAATGCGCCTCGAGTCGAGCTATACTACGAAGAAGAAGCGGAACAAGCCCGGAAAGATGCAAACGACCTCTTGGAAGAGGAGAGAGAGATGGCCTTGATCCGCTCGACTATCTATCAGCAAGACTTGCGTCGATTCCATGCCAGAAATGTGAAGAGTCGAGCCTTCCAAGAGGGAGATTTGGTCCTCCGAGTGGATCAACAGAAACCACACAAGCTTGCTCCCACTTGGGAAGGTCCCTTCATCGTCACGAGAGTCATCCACAACGGAGCATATCATCTCTACAATGTTGATCGCCAGATCGACGAGCCTCGAGCTTGGAACGCGGAGCTGCTCCGCCCCTTTTACACTTAAAAACTCACTCGGTTGAGATGTAATAAAAGTGCTTTTGTAGTTTGTTTATCCAAGACAAGAATGTTATAATTTTCCCAGTGATTGTTATTTCTTTTTGTTGAAATTTCCCCAGTGGGTGGCTTAGTCGCGAATCCGATTCGCCTAAGCTTGTAAAAATCCTTTCTCGAGTGTGAGCCGCCTCTCACTCGGGGCTTAGCTGCGAATCCGCTTCGCCTAAGTATTCAAAATCCTACTCGAGTGGCGAACCAGCCTCCCACTCGGAGGCTTAGCTGCAGTCCAAGTACTCGCCTAAGTATACAAAATCCTACCGAGTGCCGAGCCAGCCTCCCACTCGGAGGCTTAGCTGCAGTCCAAGTACTCGCCTAAGTATTCAAATTCCTACCGAGTGGCGAGCCAGCCTCCCACTCGGAGGCTTAGCTGCAGTCCAAGTACTCGCCTAAGTATTCAAATCCTACCGAGCGGTGAGCCAGCCTCCCACTCGGGGGCTTATAACAGCCCAAGGATTCGCCTTAAAACATCCAAAGTGATAAAAATCCTACCGAGTGGAGAGCAAACCTCCCACTCCGGGGCTTAGCTGCAGCCCAGTGCTCGCCTAAGTGATAAAAATCCTACCGAGTGGAGAGCAAACCTCCCACTCGGGGGCTTAGCTGCAGCCCAGTGCTCGCCTAAGTAATAGAAATCCTACCGAGTGGAGAGCAAACCTCCCACTCGGGGGCTTATCTGCAGCCCAGTGCTCGCCTAAGTAATAAAAATCCTACCGAGTGGAGAGCAAACCTCCCACTCGGGGGCATAGCTGCAGCCCAGTGCTCGCCTAATTAATAAAAATCCTACCGAGTGGAGAGCAAACCTCCCACTCGGGGGCTTAGCTGCAGCCCAATGCTCGCCTAAGTAAGGAATTCATCCCAATCCGCAAGGATGACGAGGTGCAGGTCAACTGCTACCTCCTCCTTCGGAGCTTCGCCACAAGTACAACGTGCGGTCCATCCCAATCCGCAAGGACGACGAGGTGCAGGTCGACTGCTACCTCCTCCTTCGGAGCTTCGCCACAAGTACAACGTGCGGTCCATCCCAATCCACAAGGACGACGAGGTGCAGGTCGACTGCAACCTCCTCCTTCGGAGCTTCGCCACAAGCACAACGTGCGGTTCGTCCCGATCCGTAAGGACGACAAGGTCAGTCGCAGTCTGTGTTCCACCTCTACCTGCAGGATAGATGAAGCACAAGTCGATTGGAATTTCAACGGAATATCTTCCGAATGAGGAATAAAGTTCTCTCGAAGGCAAACAAAGCATGTTAAAGGAAAAATCAAGTTCGGATAAACGTCCTACGGATCCAAAGGTGCTCGAGCGTTAAGCACATTAAAGTTTATCGATTACGAAACCACTCGGCATTCCGAGGCAAATTTAAAGTGGGACTTAGATGTTTTTTACTCCTCCGGCGGAGGACTGGAAGGTGCAACAAACTTGTCGAGGTCGATTCCGTCAGCAATACGGGTAGCAGCAGCGATGAAAGTCTCCATGAAAGATATGAAGTCGTGCTTCCTGGTATTGGCAACCTTGAGAGACACCAGCTTGTCCTCTTGCGCTTCTTTGCAGTGGACACGAACCAGAGATAGAGCAACATCAGCACCACACCTGGCAAATGACTTTTTCCATTCTTGCACTCGACTTGGAATCTCATTCAGTCGAGTCATCAGGGATTCAAGATCATTCTGGAGAGTCTGATCTAGCCAGAGAGTCGAGTCGATCCGCGACACTACAACTTTCAGTCGAGCATGATAATCCACCACGCTAGCAACACGAGACTCCAGTCGGAGCACATTCATAGCAGCTTCGTCCTTCACAGGAGAGTTGATGGGGTCCAAGCTGGTTTCCACTCGACTGGTTTCTTCTTCAAAGTTTTGGCAGAATTCTGAAAACACAACTCAGACTCAAAATAAAGATCATGTGATGAGCCGGTGAGAGCAAGACAGTCGGATAAAAGAGATTACCTTCAAGCATGAGAAACAACTTCTTGGCGAACCCTCCAAGATAAATCTCCGTGTCGCTTTCGCTTCCCGCCGGTTAGCCAACCTTGTCGAGACGTAACATTCTTGTCGTTCTTGATCGGACCGACTTCCTTGTTAGCCGCGTCAAGAGAGGCTTTCAGCTTGGCATTTTCATCTTCAAGTTTGTCGACTGAGGCAAGCTTCTCTTCAGCGAGCTTTGTTTTCTCCAAAGCCGCCTTTTGTGCCTCTGCAAGGTCAAGGTCCTTCTTCTTCAAAGTCTCTTCCAGTTTATCTGCAAAGCAACAATGAGAACAGAGTTGAGAATGAGCAGAAAAACAGAGGCAATCGTCAAAAATTCTCACCAGCCATACCTTTTGCTTCATCCTGTGCCTTCTGCAAATTCTCCCGAGCAAGCTCCAAATCGAGGTTGAGCTGAATCTGCTTTTTCTCTAACTTCAAGATAGCGAGCCACAAGCTCACAAGATTTCTACAAAGAGTCAACCAACGAAAGACATCGAAGACAGATCACTTCCGGTGACTAAGGAAAAATAGTAGCATTTCTAAGACTACGGTCGAATCAAAACATTCGACAAGAGTCTCGGGACTACACCCGGTGGGTGCACTCAGCGTTCTCCCCTTGGTTTACCAATTTGGTTCGATCAACGACCAAAAGAGGCAAAAAGGTTATGATTCTAAAAACATGGCTAATTGTCAGCGGTCAGCCGCAGTAAAAAAATAGTTCTTTAGACTAAAGTCAACTGCACGCAGTCGACCATAGTCTCGGGGACTACACCCAGCGGGTGCACTTAGCGTGCCCCCACCGGTTTTACAGTTCCATTCGACTTGGTCCATCCAGGTCGCATGAAGAAGATCACAACATAAAGACTATAGCCGACTGCACGCAGTCGACCATAGTCTCGGGGACTACACCCAGTGGGTGCACTCAGCGTGCCCCCACAAAAGTTCAATCGACATACACACCCAGTGGGTGTACAGATATGGAAATCTCTAGAAGAAAGCAGTTTCAGATAGTATATCCTAACAAAGCAAGCGACGACTGACTTACTTGGACATTGCTCTGGAGAGCTGAACTGGCATCATCGGCCGCCTGACTAGCCTCTCGAGCCGCTTTTACCTGCTCCATCATGATCCCTGCCTGGCGTATGGCCTCCTTAGCAGCACTTACTTGGTCTTCCGGGACGTGGTGGGTAGCAAAGAGAGATGGTGGATCAGCGGTTGACGAAGTGGGTTGAGCACTTGTCAGCGGTACAGCGAAAGACACAGAAGTCCGAGTGGGGTTGCCTCCCTCGAAAACCAGCGTCTCAGGAATCGCCGCGACTTGAGCAGCCTTGCCGACAAAGCGCTTTCTTGTCCTTCCTCTTCCTTAATGGCGCTTCCTCGTCATCATCGGGAGATCAATGACGTGAGGCGGAACTACAAGAAAGACTCGTAAGTAAACATGGAAGTCCAATCGACTAAAAGCTCCAAATGACTAAAAGCGAAACCTCAAAGATCTTACCAAGGTTGGAGTTGACCGCATCCTCCATTTCCTGATCTTCCCGCTTGGCTGAAGTCTCGGAGGTAGCGGCGCTGTAGATTTCAAGAATCGGCTGATCACCATCAAGTCGACCAATAGTTCACTCATGTTGAATAAGGAAATACAAGGTTCATTAGTTACCCGGAGATGGTGAGGATGACCATTCGCATCTTGGGCAGGGCCTTCACGGCTTTGACGACGTCGCTCAAGGTTGCTTCGCGGTTTCTCGGCTTGGCTGGAGAAGTTGTCCTAGGTCGCTTGGCCGACCGGCCGGTGGGCACAACAGCTTTACCACGCCCGGCCGGGTCGTAAGGCGTCAACTTGGACCTTCCCTCCGAGCGAGGAGGATCGACGTCTTCCTCCTCTTCCTCCTCCTCCTCTTCATCATCAGAGCCATCATCCTCCTCATCCTCCTCGCCGTTGGACTCCCATTCCTCCGGACTCTCACCTCCACTTCCTTCTTCTTCTTCGACTGTTTCCTGCGCCCCGTTGGGCATCGAGTACATCTCAGTGGTGACCTAGAAGACAACAAAACAAGGTGAAAGCCACCGACGAATTGGCATCAAAACAGAATGAATGCGGCGTAATCACAACATGGCGATAAGCGGTTATACCTTGTCTGGTTGGTAACTCTGGTCGAGTGGTGGAATCCTCCTAGCTCTGCGAGGATTGTCCTTGTTTCCTGTCATAGCAGTCATCCACTTCTCCAGCGTGGCACCATCGACCTCCTCTAGATGGACCCGAGTGGTATCATCCGTACCAGAATACATCCACATCGGATGTCCTCGGTATTGGAGTGGCTGAATACGCCGTCGGAGAAAAACCTCCAGGAGATCCATGCCGGTCACCCCATTGCGAATAAGCTGGACTACAGACTCCATCAGCAGCTTTACTTGGGCCTTCTCCTCTGGTAACACCTTCAGGGAAGATGGCTTGTTCACTCAATTCATGGAGAAAGGAGGGAGCCCAGTCGACTGCCTCGGCGTCGGCTGGTCTTGGCAAAGAAACCAGGTCGATCGCCACCCTCTAACCGAGTCGGGGAGAGTCATAGCCGAAAGGCGCTCTTCCCCTCATCAGGACCACGAGTCCCCCACACATCTGGATTACTTGGGTCCTCTCGTCATTCGGGCTCGTTTTCTTCACCGTCTGAGAGCGACAGGTGAATATGTGCTTGAAGAGACCCCAATGCGGTCGACAACCCAAGAAATTCTCGCAGAGCGAAACGAAAGCAGCAAGATAGACAATGGAGTTTGGAGTGAAATGGTGGAGTTGCGCTCCAAAAAGTTCGAAACCCCGGAAAAAAGGATTTGGCGGCAGAAAACCCCTATCTACGTGGGTGGCCAGAGGACGCACTCACCCTCTTCAGGCTGCGGTTGCCACTCCGTGCCCGGAAGCCTCGCCGACCCATGGGGGATCAGTCCTTCGTTGGCCAGATCGGTGAGATCTTTGTCGGTGATGGTCGACCGGATCCAGTCTCCTTGGACCCAGCCCTGCAGCTTGGACCGCTGAAGAGGAACCGCCCGATTAGGCGCTCTCCCTTGGCCTTCGCCCGCCTTCTTCACCCATTCCAGTGGCGGTCTTGTCCTTCACCATGGTCGCCGAGAAAAGTACCGAAGCTTCGCGCCGATGCACGAAGAGCGCGGCGAGAAGGTTTGGAGGCGGAGAGAAGGGAAGTCTGAGGTCGCACTGTTCAAAATACCCTCACCAGCGCTTTATATGGGGCGCTTCCGAGTGGCTGACCGGTAGGCCCAAGCAATCCCGTCGCAATCCCGCAGCAGGCGTGCACACGATACGTGGCGAAAAAGGAGGCGCGAAGATCGAGGCGTCATCGTCTTATCCCATCCGAAAAGTGCGCGATTTTCTCGCTTCGCTTCCCAAAATTCAGATCCCGCGAAATCCGCTAACCGCAGAACAACTCGTCAGATAACAGATTTCCTCCGATCCGTCGCTCGGAAATCCTCAGGATCACAAAGTTCACTTGACAAACATGGAGAATGGATCAAGGTGACTGAAAGAGAAGTTGATGCCATCACTAAAAGGTCGTTGATCCAGAGTAAGATGCACTCACAACACGCAGAACAGGTCGGAAAGATTATCAACTCCTTCCTCACTCAAACCTCGATCCATTCGGGGGCTAATGATAAAGTCATGTACCTGGGGTAGGGTCATAGACCTGCCCAAAGGTACCCTCCACAAGGAGACTCACAAGAGAAGCAACCTTCCAGTCGACCGTGTAGGTATCCACTCGACAGATTCAAACACACTCGACTACGAAGACCCACTCGACCACCAGGAGTCCAAGAGCCACTCGGTATCCAAACGATCTGTAGTTAAATAGTCTTTATGACCTTAATGACACTTTATGTAAGGCGTTACCAGTAACGCCTAGCTTTAACGCACCTTAAACCCTCTACTACGTGGGCTGGCTGGGGTCCTGGCGCACTCTATATAAGCCACCCCCCTCCACAGGTAGAAGGGTGGGCACCCCTGTAACACATACACAGATAATCCAGTCGACCGCCTCCGGGCTCTGAGACATAGGGCTGTTACTTCCTCCGAGAAGGGCCTGAACTCGTAAATCCCTTGCGTATACAACTACTCCATAGCTAGGATCTTGCCTCTCCACACCTACCCCCCATTCTACTGTCAGACTTAGAACCACGACACCATGGCAAGACCCTTGCCGAGCCACCTGGCAAGACCCTTGCCGGGCCACCCGGCAAGGCCCTCACCAAGGACGCCAGCAGGGCCACCGCCAGGCCCACGCCAACCAAGCTTCCACCGCCGTTCACATGCAGCTGCCAGCCCAACCAGCTGGGTGGGCACCTGCATGGCAACATGCAGCCCCCAGGCCAACTCATCAAGCGCCTGCGTGGCGGAATGCAGATGTTCGTGAAGGCTCCACCATCGCGCCACCCCAGCTGCCTGCCTGCCTACATGGCACCGCATGCCTCGCTGGCCAGGGCGCGTGTCGAAGCGAGAAGGAGCGGCGACGGACGGGACGGGCCTCGCCCCGTCCCCTGATAAAGCAGGGGAAACCTAAGCTACGCATTAAATGCGTCTTGTCCTGTAATACAAGCGATAAGCTCAGGCCATTGTATGCCTTTCCACCTCCTGTTTGCCATTGTGGCAGCCCCTTTCGACTATAAAAGGAGGCCCATGGCATACTGGAGGGGGATTCGGCTCTTTTGAACCACGCACTGACCACAGCTCTTTGAAATACACCCACCAAAGCAGGACTAGGGTTTTACGCATCCTCGCGGCCCGAACCTGGGTAAACGCTCCTTGTGCTGTCTACTAGCCCTGCTCTTCTCGCAACTCCAGGCCCCGGCAACCATAGTAGGGATTCTTGTGATCCCATAGGTGTCGTTCCACACCGACATCTTTGGCGCGCCAGGTAGTGGGTGCAATTGTGAGAATCTGGTCTAGTAGTTAGCCTAGTAGTTCCTCGTTGCCATGGCTCCTAAGAAGAAGACGGCCATGGCGGTCGGCTTGTTGGGAGCCGAACGGCCCGTGCCGGTGCGGGCGGGCAGTGGACCGGTCGCAGACAGGACCCGGGCCGCGGTCCGCGAGCACCAGCATCGCCTCGTAGTCGAGCTCGGCGAAGCGTGTCGTTTCACAAGACTGCATAAACCGACTACACGTCGCCAGATCCAAAGACAGAGCTGACCCCCCCGCAGGTGGCGCGGGGCCCTCCAGGGGTTTCGTTGTGCCACCTACGAGCAGTGCGGCAACCTCCAAGACGCCCACACCGGCGACCACTGCGCTCTCTTCCCATGGTGTGCGCGTCGAGCAGCGTCACCGCGTTGATGACCCTGGGCACCGCCGTGGGAAGAGCCCCGTGCATCGTCCGCAGGATGAAGGGGTTCAACACGCCCGTCGAAGCGCTGGCAAAAATGGCACGCAGCCGCTGGATCGTAACGGAGCTCCTTCTAACACAGTTAGAAGTCAAAGCGCGCCGCGATCCACACAGCTGTCGCCGCCTCCCACGCCGGCAGAAGCTTTAGCGCGCGCAGCTGCTCCTCGACTTCCCTCCTGCTGCGGAGAAGCTTGACGAGTGGAGGGCCACCATCCGGAGCCTCGTCGCCCTCGGGTCGGCGCTCCACCGAGCCACCGCATGCTGGCGCTGGGAGGACCGGGGGAGTTGCGGACACGGTGCACTCTCCTCCTCCTCGCCAGCCGCCGCGGGCGTCGACCGTCGTGACGACGCTTGTGATAACATCTCCATCGTGTCATCCGACCCGCGGACCCTCCGCGACCAGCGCCAGGTCCTTCAGGAACGAGCTCACGTAGACGCTCGAATCATCGTCGAGCACCAGCGCAAAACGCGCCGCCAGTCGGACAAGCGGGCGGGACCCACTATGGACCACCCGACACCGGGGGGCTCCGGTGGCCTACCTTACGAGGTGGGCTGCCCGGCCTTTACCCGTGAACTGCGGTAGTTCCAGTGGCCGTCCCACCGCACGTTCAAGCCCGACGTTGGCAAGAAGTACACTTGCAAGACCCATCCGTCCGAGTTCCACAACATCTACACCATCGCGATGCATGCTGCTGGGGCTCGCGACAACAAGGTGCTTGCCAACTATTTCCCGCTGGCGCTCGATCAAGCCCAATGTGATGTCTTGGTTGATGCACTTGCCGGTGGATTCCATTTCTTCTTGGTCGGATCTGTGCCATGAGTTCATTGGCACCTTCAGAGGAGGCCACCAAGCTCATGGCTAGGCCAGTGATCTGCATATCATTCCCCAGAAGGAAGGGGAGACCCTGCGCAAGTACATCCAGAGATTCAGCCTGGTGCAGCACAACATCCCCAACGTTCATCCCGCCGCTGTGATTAGTGTGTTCCACCAGAATGTGCGCAATCGCAAGATGCGCGAGGAGCTGGTGATGACCAAGGTTAAGGATGTGGCCGAGTGCTACGTTCTGGCCGATAGATGCGCCCAGGCTGAAGAGGGGAATGAAGTACCCCAGCGAAGACGCCGGCGCGGAAACCGACTCTACCGATGAGGATGCCGCTACCCCGACGAAGAAGGGTCGGTGTCGCAACAGGAAACGCAAGGGCAAGGCCGTGCTTGCCATTGAGGGATCTGACGACACCTGTGCCAGCAAGAAGGTCAAGGCAGGCGCTCCCGACAAGGATTTTGCTGGGTGCGCCGCCTGCCGGGCCTTGGCGGCTACCGACAAGCCAGAGAGCTCCGGCAAGCAATACTGCAAGATCCACTGCACCAAGGGCCACGACCTCCAGAACTGCCGACAAGTCGAGCTGCTTGCTGAGAAGCAAAAGGCTGAGTACGAGAGGCGGGACAAGGAGAAGGACCAGGACGGTGCTGAGGGATCCGGCAAGAAGCGTGGCGGCCAAGGAGGCCACCCCGGCAAAGACAACTAGCAAGAGAGGCCCGCCCGAGGCCGTGACAAGAAACAAGAAGACAATGACCACGACGAGGACGACGAGTCTGGCGGGCAAGGGTTCCAGAAGGCTATAGAGGCCATGTGCGTCGATGGCAGCGCTTTGCTGGATACCTCTCACCGCCAGCTCAAGCAGTGGGCGCGTGAGATTAAAGCAGCGGAACCGTCGTTCGAGGCTCAGAAGCCGCTGAAATGGTCTAGCACGCCCCTCATCTTTGATGCCAAGGACCACCCTGACCGCACCACCGCGGTCGGGTGTTTGCCATTGTTGGTCTCACCAACGATACACAACCTCAGGGTGAACAAGATGTTGGTTGACGGCGGGGCCGGCCTGAACCTGATCTCGCCTGTCATGATCAAAAGATTGCAAATCCCTGATGGAGACCTCGAGGAAACGTGCACGTTTCAAGGGGTCAATCCGGGGAGGAGCCAGCCAAAGGGGAAGGTCACACTGCCCGTGATGTTTGGAGGAGAGTTGAACAACATGACGGAGAGGATCATCTTTGACGTGGTCGAGATCCCCTTGCCCTACAACGGGATCCTCGGCCGCCCGGCACTAGCCAAGTTCATGGCGGCATCACACTACGCCTACAACATGCTGAAGATGCCAGGGCCATTGACTATCATCTCCGTCCCCTCCGACAAGATGTACGCGCTGATTTGCACCGACCAACTCTACCGGGAAGCAGTTGCAGCAGCTGCCGTCAAGGCACCTGCTCCTGCCGCTGAAAGCCCGCGAGGGAAGAAGAAGCCCGACAAGACCTCTCGCACCCACTCCGGCAAGCGCGCCTCCTCGGAGTGTTGCGCTACCATCGAGGACGTGCCAGAGAGCTCTACCGACAAGAGCAAGAGATCCAGAGCCGAGCCGCCGCAGACCAAGAAGGTGCCCGTCAGGGAGTATGGCACGGCAGGGGCCTTCACCATAGGCTCCACCCTCGAGAGCAAATAGGAAGGCGCGCTCGTCACCTTCCTCTGGGCGAATGTCGATGTGTTTGCGCGGCAAGCATCCGACATCCCCGGTGTTCCCAGGGAGGTGATTGAGCACCACCTTGCTGCCTGCCCCCATGCGCGGCCCGTCAAGCAGAAGGTCAGAAAGCAGGCTCTGGAGAGGCAGGAGTTCATCATAGAGGAGATCAGGAAGTTGGAAGCGGCTGGGTTGGTGAGAGGAGTGCTCCACTCGACGTGGTTGGCCAATCCGTTAGTGGTGCGCAAGGCGAATGTGAAGTGGAGGCTGTGTATTGATTACACACATATCAATAAGGCTTGTCCTAAGGACCCCTTGCCGTTGTCGCGCATTGACTAGATTGTTGACTCCACAGCCGGGTGTGATCTGTTATCATTCCTCGACGCCTACTCAGGCTACCACCAGATCTTCATGACAAGAGAGGATGAAGAGAAGACAACATTCATCACCCCATGTGGTACGTATTGCTTTTTACGGATGCCTTTCGGGTTGAAGAGTGCTGGCTCAATGTTCGCAAGAGCAGTCCAAATTGGTTTTGAACCTCAGCTCCATAGAAATATGGAGGCATACATGGATGACATAGTGGTCAAAACCAAGGACGGGCCGACTCTTGTGCAAGATCTGGAAGAGACATTTGCCAACCTGCGCAAGATCAACCTCAAGCTGAACCCTGAGAAGTGTGTCTTTGGCGTTCCATCCGGCAAGCTTCTGGGGTTCTTTGTGTCGCAACGCGGGTTCGAGGCAAACCTAGAAAAGATCAAGGCTATTGAGCAGGTTGAGGCGCCCAAGTGGATCAAGGATGTGCGTCGGCTCACCGGCTGCGTTGCCGCCATGAGCCGATTCATCTCCAAGTCCGTCGAGCACGCCCTTCCTTTCTTCAGAATCTTGAATAAGGCAGGCCCAATGGAATGGACCCCAGAAGCCGAGGCATCATTGCAGGATTTGAAGAAATACCTTTCCTCCACGCCAATACTGGTTGCGCCTAAACCACAAGAGTCGTTGCTGCTGTATCTGGCGGCGACGAATCAAGTGGTCAGCGCCGCGCTAGTGGCACAGAGGGAGGTCAACGAGGAGGCAGTGACGGCGGCAGAACCAGCGGATGGCAAGCCCAAGATTCCCCCGGCAGGGCCTGGTGCCGGCAAGGCGAGGCCCCCGGCAGAGTCTGATGCCACCGAGGCAAAGGCTGCCAAGCCAAGTGAGGTGGTGCAGAAGAAGAAGATGATGCAGCACCCGGTTTACTTTGTCAGCTCCCTCTTGCAGGCAGCTAGGTCGAGGTACTCCGGTGTGCAGAAAATTGCTCTTCGGCCTCCTTATGGCCTCGAGGAAGTCGCGTCATTACTTCCAAGCCCACGAGATCACTGTTGTCACCCGCCTCCCTTTGCAACGGATACTGCATAACCCGGATGCGACTGGAAGGATTGTGGAATGGGCCTTGGAGTTGTCAAGCTTGGGTTCAAAGTTTGAAAGCACCTTGACAATTCAGAGCAGAGTCTTGGCGGAGTTCATTGCAGAATGGACCTCAACACCTGACGAAGAAATCCAAGAGACCACTCTTCCCAGCAAGGAAGCAGACCGCGACTGGATCATTTACTTTGATGGGGCTTTCTTGCTGCAAGGCGCCGGTGCCGGTGTGCTGATCGTCGCGCCCACTGGAGAGCACCTCAAGTACGTGATCCAGATGCACTTTCCCAGGGAGATGTCCACCAACAACACTGCTGAGTACGAGGGATTGCTTGCCGGTCTCAGGATCGCGGCAAACCTTGGGGTTAAGAAGCTCATCGTCAGGGGTGACTCGCAGCTCATTGTCAGACAGGTCAACAAGGATTATCAGAGCCCATTGATGGAAGCTTATGTAGATGAGGTGAGGAAGCTGGAGGAACGCTTTGACGGTATCCAAGCAGAGCACATCCCCCGAGCAGAGAACGACATCGCCGATTACCTGTCAAAACGTGCCGCATTCAAGCTACCTGTGGAACCAGGTACCTTTTTCCTCCGGTTAACTCAACCATCCGTCGAACCATCAGCATGGCAGAACAAGCGGAGGAAGTCAGGTCCCAGCAAGTACTTTCCTACCGAGCCCCCTGGGACTGCCGGCAAGGGTGTTGCCGCGGACGCTGAGCCTGCCCAAGAGCACTGCTCGGCAGGCATCAAGCCCTGGCCAGAGAGACAAGCCGCCCCATGGAGGAAGAAATGCCTTTGGTCCTTGCCGTCGAGCCCCAGGCCCCGGCATGGGCACAGCATACCATACTATTCCTCCAAACAGGGGAGCTTCCTGAGGAGCAGGAACAAGCAGAAAAAGTAGCCCGTCGGTCCGCCCTGTACTGGTTCTTCGATGACGTCCTATGCTGGAGAAGTCCGAACAGTGTGAAATTGAAGTGCATCCCCCGGGAGGAAGGACTGGATCTGTTGGCGGAGATACATGGAGGCATATGTGGCTCCCACATAGGGTCGAGGGCCCTTGCCGGGAAGGCGTTCCGGCAAGGTTTCTTCTGGCCCACCGCCCTCCAGGATGCAACAACACTAGTAACCAAGTGTGAAGCATGTCAGTTCCATTCAAAAAAGCTACATCAACCAGCTCAAGCCCTTCAAACAATCCCTCTCTCCTGGCCATTCTTGGTCTAGGTGCTCGATATACTGGGCCCTTTCCCCCGCGCTGTCGGGGGCTTTGAGTACTTGTGCGTTGCAATCGACAAGTTCACAAAGTGGCCGGAGGTGGAAGCGGTGAGAAAGGTGACTGCTCAATCAGCTGTCAAGTTTTTCAAGGGACTGGTCTGCCGTTTTGGTGTGCCAAACAGAGTCATCACCAATAACGGCACACAGTTCACGAGCCAGACCTTCATGCAATACATTCAAGACCTCAGCAGCAAGGTCTGTTTTGCTTCCGTGGCACACCCACGGAGCAACGTCCAAGCGGAGAGGGCAAATGCTGAAGTGTTGCGAGGCCTAAGGACAAAAACTTTTGACAAGCTGCGCAAGAGAGGAAGGTGCTGGATTGATGAATTGCCGGTAGTTCTTTGGTCGATCAGGACGACGCCAAATCGAGCCACCAGCCTGGCACCTTTTGCCCTGGTCTACGGGGTAGAAGCAGTTCTCCCCACGGAACTCATATACGGGTCACCTCGAGTGCTCGCTTATGATGAGCTTGAGCAAGAGCAGTTGTGCCAAGAAGACACGACGCTCCATGAGGAAGATCGTCTTCGGGCGGCTGTGAGAGCAGCGTGCTACCAGCAACCCTTGCGCCGCTACCATAGCTGCAAGGTTCATGCCCAAAGCTTTGAGGAAGGCGACCTTGTACTTTGATGCATTCAGTCGGCCAAGAATGCCAACAAGTTGGCGCTGAAGTGGGAAGGCCCTTATCGGGTAATACGAGTCACCAGGCCCGGCGCAGTCCGCTGAGATCAAGATGCCGGCCCCAGTGAGCAACTCCTGGAACATCGAGCATCTTCGCAAGTTTTACCCATAAGGCGCGGCTTGCCGGGCCTCCTGCCAAGCCACCTTTTGTACAAGCTTTGACGGCAAGGCATGTAACCCTTCGTACAAAGCCAGGCGCAGACCCTGAGCATAAATAAATGAAGCACTGGCGCCCTAAGTCATAGCATGCATGCTAGGTCGAGTCTCTTCCTTGGTTAGGGTTGATAGTGCTCAGCAGCGACTAACCCCTAGCTTAGAGGTCGAGTGCGCGTCTATCTGTTCTCTTCTGTCCTCCTTTGGTTCGCAGGGCACATGAGCACTTCTGCCGGGCTACTTGGAAGGAAGAAAACAGACCGGCGTCCCGACCCCGGCAAACCACAGTTGCCAGGGGCTGCAAATCAAGATAAGTCCTTTATCCTCTGTCATGCATTTCGGGACAGGACTGGGGCATGTGAAACCTCGGTTTTATCTCTAGGCTGCCATGCTCCCCTTTTTCCTATACCTAAGGATTATTTCCTGGGTACGGATTTGGTTGTAGCCGCGGCGGCAAGGAGGTAGAACGAGGAGCCTAAAGCCCACTTCGTCCCTGCCTCCGCCAAGAGCGCGAGAACGATCGAGTGGAGTGGGAGGACGGCAAGGCCTGTTGCCAGGAGAAAAACAGTTATCTTAAACAATAACAAGGATTCACTCCTTGCCACGGGATTTACCCACGAACGAAAAACCCGGAAAGCATCCCTTTTTCATTAAAAACATCCCATACAGGTACAGTTCGTACGAAATGAAAAACATGAGCAAGGGGATTACAAGTTCTAAATTTAACAAAGGCCCGCAGGCTTACAAACTAAAAAAGAGATAAGATGCCCGTAATCCCTTTCTTGTCCCTCTCCTCAGGAGGCAGGTCAAGGAGGCGAGAGGGCAAAAGGGGCGCCTAGGCGAAGCTACGAGAAGCGTAGCACCAAGAGAACACCTCGGTGGCCGCCAGGTGGGCCGGTGATGACGGTGCCGGGAAAGGAGCTGGAAGACGAGGCGGCAGAACCGCACACGTGATGAAGGCGCCGGTGCACAGACTCCGAGTTGACGGCCTTGCCGCCTGCTCTCTTCCTCTTCCGCAGCCTCCCGACGCCAGCCGCCCAAGGAGACGGCCCCGAGAAGTTCAAAGAGCTGGCCCCACCCCCAGCAAAACCCTGCCGGAGGAGCGGCTAGGTGCAGATGCTGCTGCTGCCGCACCCGCCCAGGCGCAGGGAATTCGAAGCCTAGTCGGACTCATCCCCGTCATCTGCCCCGCTGTCCTCCTCATCACTCTCGCTTGAGGAAGAGCTTCCATCGTCGGAATCTCCATCGAAGGAGCTCTCCACGCAGCACTTCAGGCGAGTCCCGAAGTCTCCGAAGACCTTGACGGAGAGCAGGCCGTCCCCCATCAATTTGAAGTAGAGGACGAGCCCCGTCGTCAGGCTGTGGATGCGAGCGAACGTCTTCCACCCACGATGGAGGTACATGACCCGAGGAGCCGGGAAGTCAACGTCGAACCGCGTGCCCCCATTCCCAAAACACCTCATGTGCAATCTGAGGGATTGGGGCCGGTGATGCTCCATCTCCCGAGCAAACGGGGCGGGAAGACGGAGACGGCGACACGGAGGCCAGCGCAGCCTGATGAAGAACTCGCGGGGCTGGTCTCCGACATGGCCTTCCATCGGGAAAGGCACCATTTGCGGGGGTGAAGTCGGCGCGCAGCGCCGTCCTCCTCTTCCCCTAGCACTACGACCTCTGCCCCGGCCTCGCCCCTCCCCCTTCCCCTCGCGGCCGGTTCCACCACCACAGGCTCAGGAGGAGGAGGGACGCGCTGTCGAGCGGCGACCCTCGCCACCACCGTCGAGGGACCCAGTTTCCCTTTCTCCATGGCGAGTGAAAGGAAGAAGCAGAAGCAAGAGGAGATAGATGACAGAAGAATGCGGGACGCCATCCCCCCTTCCCCCTCTTTATAAAGGGGCGGGGTCGGGGCTCGGCTGCCCTGCTCGGCCAATCCAGCCACCGGAGGCGCAGGGAATCAGGACCGGTCCACTGCCCCAACTAGCGACGGCCCGGTTTCCCGCCTCCACGGCTTGCCACCCCAGGCGCATGAAGGATGCATGGCGGACGTGCAGAACTGAGGGGACGGGTGAAGCGACCTCTCCACACCCCGTGACCGTGGGGAGTGGACGGCTTGAAGACGCGACCCAGCCCTGTTCAATAAATGAGCCTTGCCTCCACGCCTCCCTCTTTTTATGGGGAAGGCACGAGCCGCCTCTTTACTGCGATATGACGCATGCGTGTGGAAACCACCCCACGCATGCCGCCTACATCACGCACACCCCTCCACGCTGCACTGCGCGCGGGTCGTGGGAAGAAAAGCGCGTGAAAAGTCTTGCCACGGTAAAAACCGTCCCGCCTGCCTGCGCACCGTTTTGGGCCTGGCCCAACAACGTGTCGCGCTTATGTGTGGACCAGGCCCGGGGGCTCCTGATGTTGTACAAAAAGAGGGGTGTGATTTTGTACCCCTATACCTGTGCACGGGCAGTCGGAGCCGCGCCCGCGGTCACACCAAGCAGAACAGGGGAGGTGAGCCAAGGTAAGACCGAAGCCCAAGATAATCAGAGCAACGCCAAGGCCAAGACCACAAAGAGCAGAGGGACGAAGCAAGTTCCCCTGGCAAGACCCTTGCTGGGGCAGCCTCAGCAGCCCCGGCAAGACCCTTGCCGGGGCAGCTCGCCCCACACCAATAGAGCGAGCCACCCTTGAGCCCACGGTCCCCAACGCCATCATCCACGTGGGGCCAGGGCTCGGGAAGGCACCTCTATGGTGGCATGCAGATCTTTGTGAAGACATATTCAAGATAAGATGAGGATTAGAAGACGACGATCCTCGACAAGATCCTTGCCGAGGAAGGCCACCAGACCCCCGGCAAGGCCCTTGCCGGGGACGACAGCGTGCCACGGCAAGACCCTTGCCGGGCCACCCGGCAAGGCCCTCACCAAGGACGCCAGCAGGGCCACCACCAAGCCCACGCCAACCAAGCTTCCACCGCCGTTCACATGCAGCTGCCAGCCCAACCAGCTGGGCGGGCACCTGCGTGGCAACATGCAGCCCCCAGGCCAACTCATCAAGCGCCTACATGGCGGCATGCAGACCTTCGTGAAGGCTCCACCACCGCGCCACCCCAGCTGCCTGCCTGCCTACATGGCACCGCATGCCTCGCTGGCCAGGGCGCGTGTGGAAACGAGAAGGAGCGGCGACGGACGGGACGGGCCTCGCCCCCGTCTCCTGATAAAGCAAGGGGACACCTAAGCTACACATTAAATGCGTCTTGTCCTGTAATGTGGGCGATAAGCTCAGGGCGCTGTACGCCTTTCCACCTCCTGTGTGCCACTGTGGCAGCCCCTTTCGACTATAAAAGGAGGCCCATGGCATACTGGAGGGGGATTCGGCTCTTTTAAACCACGCACTGACCACAGCCAGTTCGGGAGCTCAAGAATGCTCTGAAATACACCCACCAAAGCAGGACTAGGGTTTTACGCATCCTTGCGGCCCGAACCTGGGTAAACGATCCTTGTGCTGTCTACTAGCCCTGCTCTTCTCGCAACCCCGCGCCCCGGCAACCGTAGTAGGGATTCTTGTGATCCCATATGTGTCCTTCCACACCGACAATCAGAAATAGAAATTTCATTGGGATTCTCAGGTGTGTCAACAACAGGTTCACTAGAAGCATGCAAAGTCCTATCATTTTTCTCTTTCTTCCTCTTAGAAGGACTAGGTGCATCAACATTGGTTCTCTTGGAATCTTGCTCAATTCTCTTAGGGTGCCCTCAGGATACAAAGGTTCTTGAGTCATTTTACCCCCTCTAGTCATAACTCCAACAGCATCATCATTTTTCTTATTAATTAATTCATTGAGCAAATCATTTTGTGCTTCCAGTACTTGCTCTACTTGAGTGGTAACCATAGAAGCATGTTTACTAATGAATTTAAGTTCACCTTTAACTCTAGACATAAAATCACTCAAGTGTTCAATCATATAAGCATTGCGTTTCAATTGTCTACCAACATAAGCATTGAAGTTTTCTTGTTTAACAATAAAATTATCAAACTCATCCAAGCATTGACTAGCAAACTTAGTAGACGGGGTTTCAGCTTTATCATATCTATAGAGAGAATTTACCTTTACTACCTGTGTCGGGTTATCAATACCATGTATCTCTTCAATAGGTGGCAAATTCTTAACATCTTCAGCTTTAATACCCTTATCTTTCATAGATTTCTTTGCCTCTTGCATATCTTCCGGACTAAGAAATAGAATACCCCTTTTCTTAGGAGTTGGTTCAGGAAGTGTCCAATTGTTTTCATTAGTCAACATATTATTCAATAACAATTCAACTTGATCAACCGTTCTTTCCCTGAAAACACAACCAGCACAACTATCCAGGTGGTCTCTGGAAGCATCAGTTAGTCCATTATAAAAGATATCAAGTATTTCATTTTTCTTGAGAGATGATCACGCAAAGCATTAAGTAATTGGAGAAGCCTCCCCCAAGCTTGTGGGAGACTCTCTTCTTCAATTTGCACAAAATTATATATTTCCCTTAAGGTAGCTTGTTTCTTATGAGCGGGGAAGTATTTAGCAGAGAAGTAATAAATCATATCCGGGGGACTACGCACACAACCAGGATCAAGAGAATTAAACCATGTTTTAGAATCACCCTTTAGTGAGAACGGAAATAGCTTAAGGATATAGTAGTAACGAATTCTTCCCTCATGAGTGAATAGGGTGGCTATATCATTCAATTTAGTAAGATGTGCCACAACAGTTTCAGATTCATAGCCATGAAAAGGATCAGATTCAACCAAGGTAATTATCTCAGGATCGACAGAGAAATCATAATCCTTATCAGTAATACAGATAGGTGAAGTAGCAAAAGTAGGGTCATATTTCATTCTAGCATTCAGAGACTTTTCTTTCAGCTTAGCTAATAATTTCTTAAGATCAGATCGATCATTGCAAGCAAGAAAATCTCTAGCAGTTTCTTCATCCATAACATAACCCTCAGGCACAACAGGCAATTCATATCTAGGGGGAGAATCTTCATCATCACTTTCATCAATATTATCAGTTTCAATAATTTTATTCTCTCTAGCCCGCAAGTTGTTCATCAAGAAATTTACCTAGTGGCACAGTATTATC
Organism: Aegilops bicornis; assembly: GCA_021605145.1. Classification (NCBI taxonomy): domain Eukaryota; kingdom Viridiplantae; phylum Streptophyta; class Magnoliopsida; order Poales; family Poaceae; genus Aegilops; species Aegilops bicornis. The sequence goes on along the minus strand of CM038673.1, from coordinate 1,770,758 downwards.
AAGCATAGAAGTAGTTTCATCACAAGTATCATGCAAAGCGTATGGCTTCATCAATAACATGCGACATATCGTAAATAATAGCGTAAGCAGGTTTAGTCGTCATAAGTTTACTCAAATGTAAGGAGAATCAAGTGCAGAGCTAGATGGTAGTTCCTTACCTCCCCTCGTAGTTGAGGGATAAATCTTGGTTTTCTCGTCTTTCAAGTTCCTCATAGTGATCAGCAAATATAAATCCCAAGTGACTCAAAGAATAGAGCTATGCTCCCCAAAGAACGGCGCCCGTAAAAATAGTCTTGATAACCCACAAGTATAGGGGATCGCAACAGTTTTCGAGGGTAGAGTATTCAACCCAAATTTATTGATTCGACACGGGGAGCCAAAGAATATTATCAAGTATTAGCAGCTGAGTTGTCAATTCAACCACACCTGGATAATTTAATATCTCCAGCAAAGTATTTAGTAGCAAAGTAGTATGGAAGTAACAATAACAGTGGCAAAAGTAACAGTAGCAGTTTTGTAGTAATTGTAACAGTGGCAACGGTAAAGTAACTAAGCAAAGATCAATATGTGAAAAGCTCGTAGGCATTGGATTATTTGATGGATAATTATGTTGGATGTGATTCCTCATGCAACAGTTATAACGTAGGGTGACACAGAACTAGCTCCAGTTCATCAATGAAATGTAGGCATGTATTCCGAATATAGTCATACGTGTTTATGGAAAAGAACTTGCATGGCATCTTTTGTCCTACCCTCCCGTGGCAGCAGGGTCCTATTGGAAACTAAGGGATATTAAGGCCTCCTTTTAATAGAGTACCAGACCAAAGCATTAACACATAGTGAATACATGAACTCCTCAAACTACGGTCATCACCGGAGTGGTCCCGATTATTGTCACTTCGGGGTTGTCGGATCATAACACATAGTAGGTGACTATTGACTTGCAAGATAGGATCAAGAACTCACATATATTCTTGAAAACATAATAGGTTCATATCTGAAATCATGGCACCCGGGCCCTAGTGACAAGCATTAAGCATAGCAAAGTCATAGCAACATCAATCTCAGAACATAATGGATACTAGGGATCAAACCCTAACAAAACTAACTCGATTACATGATAAATCTCATCCAACCCATCACCATCCAGCAAGCCTACGATGGGATTACTCACACACGGTGGTGAGCATCATGAAATTGGCGATGGAGGATGGTTGATGATGACGACGGTGACGGATTCCCCTCTCCGGAGCCCCGAACGGACTCTGCATCATTCTCCCGGAGAGTTTAGGGCTTGGCGGCGGTTCCAGATTGTAAAACACGATGAATCTTTCTCTCTGATTTTTTCTCCCCGAAAGTGAATATATGGAGTTGGAGTTGAGGTCGGTGGAGCCTCAGGGGGCCCACAAGACAGGGGGGTGCCTTGGGGGGCAAGCGCGCCCCCACCCTCGTGGACAGGGTGTGGGCCCCCTGTTCTTGATTCTTTCGCCAATATTTTTCATAAATTCCAAAAATATTCTCCGTGAATTTTCAGGTCATTCCGAGAACTTTTATTTCTTCACAAAAATAACACCATGGCAATTCTGCTGAAAACAACGTCAGTCCGGGTTAGTTCCATTCAAATCATGCAAGTTAGAGTCCAAAACAAGGGCAAAAGTGTTTGTAAAAATATATACGATGGAGACGTATCAATAATCATCCATAAATTCAAACCATGTGTATGGCAATTACGTATTATTAATTTCATTCTCTCCCAAGCTTGTGCAATGTGCTCATGATCAAGTAGCTTAAAATTCATAATATCGTTTCTAAGAGAGATGATCTTAGCGGGAGGAAAATACTTAGAGATAAAAGCATCTTTGCACTTATTCCATGAATCAATACTATTTTTAGGCAAAGAGGAGAACCAAGTTTTAGCACGATCTCTAAGCGAAAACGGAAATAACTTCAATTGAACAATATCATTATCCACATCTTTCTTCTTTTGCATATCACATAAATCAACGAAGTTGTTTAGATGGGTAGCGGCATCTTCACTAGGAAGGCCAGAAAATTGATCTTTCATAACAAGATTCAACAAAGCGGTATTAATTTCACAAGATTCAGCATCGGTGGTAGGAGCAATCGGAGTGCTAAGAAAATCATTGTTGTTGGTATTGGAAAAGTCACATAATTTAGTATTACCTTGAGCCATAGTGACAAGCTATCAATCCAACAAACAAGCACACAAGAAGCAAGCGGAAAGAGACGAACGGAAAAGAGGCGAAGAAAAGGCAAAGGCAAATGTTTTTGAAAATCATTTTAGAATTGGGGGAGAGGAAAACGAGAGGCGAATGGCAAATAATGTAATGCGAGGGAGAAGAGTTTATGATGTGTACTTGGTATGTCTTGACTTGAGCATAGATCTCCCCGGCAACGGCGCCAGAAATCCTTATTGCTACCTCTTGAGCATGCGTTGATTTTCCCTTGAAGAGGAAAGGGTGATGCAGCAAAGTACTGTAAGTATTTCCCTCAGTTTTTTGAGAACCAAGGTATCAATCCAGTAGGAGACTACAAGCAAATCGCCTAGTACCTACACAAACAATCAAGAACCTTGCAACCAATGCAATAAAGGGGTTGTCAATCCCTTCACGGTCACTCGCAAAAGTGAGATCTGATAAAGATAATAAAGTAAATATTTTTGGTATTTTTGTTGTATAGATTGGAAAGTAAAGATTGCAAAATAAAAGAACGGCGACAGAAATTGGAAAATAGAAGATTATATGATGGAAAATAGACCCGGGGGCCATAGGTTTCACTAGTGGCTTCTCTCAAGATAGCATATATTACGGTGGGTGAACAAATTACTGTCGAGCAATTGATGGAAAAGCGCATAGTTATGAGAATATCAAGGCATGATCATGAACATAGGCATCACGTCCGTGTCAAGTAGACCGAAACAATTCTGCATCTACTACTATTACACCACACATCGAACGCTATCCAGCATGCATCTAGAGTATTAAGTTCATAAGAACAGAGTGACGCATTAAGAAAGATGAGATGATGTAGAGGGACAAACTCAGGCAATATGATATAAACCCGATCTTTTTATCCTCGATGGCAACAATACAATACGTGCCTTACTGCCCCTGCTGTCACTGGGAAAGGACACCCCAAGATTGAACCCAAAGCTAAGAACTTCTCCTATTGCAAGAAAGATCAATCTAGTAGGCCAAACTAAACCGATAGTTCGAAGAGACTTGCAAAGATATTAAATCATGCATATAAGAATTCAGAGAATAACCAAATATTATTCATAGATAAACTTGATCATAAATCCACAATTCATCGGATCTCGGCAAACACACCGCAAAAAGTATTACATCGAATAGATCTCCAAGAACATCGAGGAGAACTTTGTATTGAGAATCAAAGAGAGAGAAGAAGCCATCTAGCTAATAACTATGGACCCGAAGGTCTGTGGTAAACTACTCACACATTATCGGAGAGGCTATGGTGTTGATGTAGAAGCCCTCCGTGATCGATTCCCCCTCCGGCGGAGCGCCGGAAAAGGCCCCAAGATGGGACCTCACGGGTATAGAAGGTTGCGGCGGCAGAAAATTGGTTTCGTGGCTCCTCTCGATGTTTTTAGGGTATAAGAGTATATATATGCGAAAGAAGTAGGTTGGTGGAGTTACGAGGGGCCCACGAGGGTGGGGGGCACGCCTACCCCCTGGGCGCGCCCTCCTACCTCGTGGCCACCATGTTGCGTCTCTGACTTCCACTCCAAGTCTCCTGGATTGCTTTTGTTCCAAGAAAGATCCTCGCGAAGGTTTCCTTCCATTTGGATTCCGTTTGATATTCCTTTTCTGCGAAATACTGAAATAGGCAAAAAACAACAATTTGCACTGGGCCTTCGGTTAATAGGTTAGTCCCAAAAATAATATAAAAGAGCATATTAAAGCCCATTAAACATCCAAAACAGATAATATAATAGCTTGGAACAATCAAAACTTATAGATACGTTGGAGACGTATCAATCAACTTCTTGAGTTCGATGACCTTGTGAAATTATGCATAGGGGTTGGCACACGTTTTTGTCTTGACTCTACGGTAGAAACTTTGGGGCACTCTTTGAAGTTCTTTGTGTTGGTTGAATAGATGAATCTGAGATTGTGTGATGCATATCGTATAATCATACCCACGGATACTTGAGGTGACATTGGAGTATCTAGGTGATATTAGGGTTTTGGTTGATTTGTGTCTTAAGGTGTTATTCTAGTACGGGCGGGCACTCTCGGCGCGGAGGTAGGCACTCTCGTCTTTCAACCCCACCGTCACTTTGAATTTAGTGGGGCACTGTTTACTTACAGCCTCTACGAGTTGCAAGTGAATGGGGCCAGTGCGTGATGAACGGAAGTCCGAAATAGCTTGAAATAAATAAAAATTGTTCCGAGAGAACCTTGTACTAAGATAAGAGTTGGCCATTGATACATGGTATAAACATAACCACCTTAATGAATTAACTGACTTGTTTTACTTATTAAAATAAAAATCTTAAAAATCTAAAATTTGACCTGTTAGTGTTCTAAGTTCAAAAGTCTAGTAAAGTAAAAAATATTTTTTATGTATCCTTAAATGATATAGGGTTAAATGTTAAATGGGGGTTCTTATGTCTCATAAAAATTGTTTGTTACATCAGAATCTGAAGAAACTAATTCTGTATG